>VZTJ01006391.1:363239-427750 GCA_013397795.1 Orthonyx spaldingii | reverse complement strand
AAAAAAAAAAAAAGATTCAGAGACCATGCACATCAGCAAATGATCTGCTTCACTAATCTTAAAGCTCTTTCAACAGTCTTCCTGACATACTACGACCAAAGTATTTAAAAGAGTCCAGCTATTTATTCCACATGATTGTAATTCTGTGCTTTACTACAAATTCCAAAGGAGAAAAGCTTTGGGAAATATAAAATTTCATTACTGCAGTTCTTAAAACAGTCTATCTGGAGTTTTGTTTTGTGCAATGGTCATATTCCAGCCCAATAAACGTTAAGTGAAAAGAGATGACAAGCTCTGGATCTTGTTTTGCTCCCATACCACAACAGCTTGTGCCTACATTAGTTATTCCTAGATAGCAGAAAACCAGTTCTAATATTTTCCACAAAGCCGTACTGATAGCTTTAATCACAATGGCTTTGCTACTTATGATTAAAGAAATATCATTAAATAAGGATTCACAGATTAAAATTAGAAGTTCTGCCAGTTCCCAAAATGTCCTTACATTTGTTCCCTAGGAACCCCAGAAACAGCAGTAATACTCATGTGATGAATTACATTTATCGTGTACCTTTGACCACCTCAACTGCTCTTTGCATGCTAATCCATCACTTTGGGAATTATTCAACTATTCCAGGCCCCCGAGCTTCAAATGACCACCATTAGAAAGTAGTTAAAATTTCTGGGAATAGCTTAACCGAGGGCTGAACACAATAACACTGATGAAATCTTTGGGGTATGTAACTGTTTAGAAGCTCAGAGTATGGTAGTTCATACCCATAAATAGTGATGTCTTGAATGGACTTTGATAGCAAAGTAAGAAGGAAGTTTCTGGTCCTAAATATCTAGATACTGTAATCCGCTCCATAATCCTTTCTTAGGAAGGACTTGGCAAGAGGTATTCAGAGGATCTTGGCTCATAAAAAGCTCATGTTTAGAAAAGGGCAAAGCTTCTACCTTATTTCCTTCCTTTGCTGTCCCCATCACAGCATTCACAAGAAACCATCCTGAAGGCAGAGCCAAACTTGGCTCTTCAAATGAAGTGATCACAACTCAGTAACATGCTAGACAACAGAAACTACTCTTATCTTGGGAAAAAATAGTAGACAGTCTTAAGAGGACAATAATAACTATCTGGAATATAACAGATACATATGTACCACATGCATACATACACACATTTACAAATAATTATCCATACAAACACTTCACAATTCTTCCTCTTTAGTATTTACTACTATTTTAATATACTTCCTAGTCAAAGCTAACAGAAAATTAAACAATATTGCAACTTGTCAAAGAACTCCCTGCTCCACATAAACACAAAATTTAATAATCCATTCATTGATCATATTTACAGGTCACTCTCTGTTTTTAGATGTTAGATGTGAGAGTAAAGTAGTGTTTCTTCCTATTACATTACATAAAAAGTTTGTTAAATTATTGCCAGCAAGTGTACCATTCTGCAAGGAATAAGTTTATTTTTTCTGTAAGGCTGGAGCCATAAGAAGCATTTAACTCTCAATACAAAACCAGTTCTGTCAATATCGTTCCCATTGACAGCTGTAACTACTACATCTATTTTGATTATAATTTCAAATATAGCATAAATTGATATATTACAGAAACAGTTCTGTATTAATCAGAAGGGCCAAGACCAGCACTCGCCAATAAGCCTGAACTTAGACCATTTTCTTGCTTATTGTGCCAAAGTCTTCAAGTGCACTGAAGTTAGGCGCAAGCACTGATTTGCAATACACATTATTACAGTATTATTCAAAAACTTGATACATTTCGTTCCTAGTTATACAAAATTGTCTCTTTGTCACCAATTAATCCTATTTATAATAAATAGGTCAAACAATTTGAATACAAAACTGGATTAATTCTCACGTGTAGAACAATTTCAAGGGTGTAATTATAAGAATACATATATTAAAGAAAGTAAGAAAACAATGCCCTTTTTTAGCTTTTAAATCTAGAAATGTGTACCAGACTAGCAACTAACTTCCTTCTCTTTGTAGCATCTATGAAATTTTTATTTGGCTCCAGTAAATCTCAGTTCCCCCTCAATGAAAACTGCACAGGTATACATGAATAAAGGCCCTGCTTTTAAATTTTTGATGGGTATGTCTATATAGGAAGCATATCTTCATAAGGCTTGCTCATCAAATCCAAAAGAATAAACTCTTTAATAGCATTTCTGTTATTAACAGAATTAATTTTTCCCAACATGAGATAGTAAATATAAAATGAAAAAAAAAATTACATTGAAAACAGTGTTTCAATTGAATTTCTTCTAAATCCATCTGCAAAATTGAGTTACAAATTAGAACTTAGATAAAGAAAGACCTGCCAGTCATTTTGGCACTTTCTTTCGGCCAACTTATCAGAGGCAGCTGCAAAACTACATTTAAGGGTCATATATTTTCTTTCAAATCAGCTGCCAAATGCATCTGAGAGAATGGGCCATGACAATGGTTTAAAGCTTTATTCCCCTCTGCAGTTACAAGTCATCACAATGCTGACTGTAATCAGGTTACTCTGCATCTGTCTGTCACAAATAACCTAGTAACAACTAAATGGATTGCCATAAATCTTTCAATTAGAATTTATAACTTTATTAGCACAATATTTTTGAACTGATTGCATTACTTTGAAGAGCAGCTTTCATTTATTTTGTCATTTGGGGGTCAAATGTGTACAATGGCTGGAAGCTGAATACACAATAAGAAGCCTTACTTCAACTTCACGGTGGTCTCCAGGATTTCCCTTCTCCAGAGACTACAAGTTTTTTAAAGGAACACTTTGTTTGCTGTGCTGAGGTTGAACCACTTGGCTGAATGTGACCAAGTTTCCTCATGACACACAGGGGTCACACTGCCAGTTTTATGGCCCTGATAAGGCTTCATAAGAGAGGAATTTGCCATTGGGTAAGTTTACAAAGGATTGTATGTCTTTTTCTTGTTTTGTTTAGAGCTGTTGAAATCCATGCCAAGGATCATATCTCTGCACAGGGGATGAGGATCAAGTGATACTCAGTGATCCTAACAAATGTGGCTTGATACATCTGCATCTTGAGGGGGGAAAAAAAGCAAAAGGCATTAGTTTCCCAAAAATTTTTATGCATTTGTTTCACTGTTATTACAAGTACTCTGTATTATCTTTGTTGAACTATAACAATTCCAAACAGCACACATTATGGTTAAGAAGAGGAAATAACCTAAGCAGTTGATTTAGATGAATATAGTTCAGCATTTTGACAACATTGCTACACAAATGCATTTATGTTAAATACACAGGCACACATACACTTACACCCTCAAAAATCAAGGAATAGTTTAACTGCATATTTTTTTAACTTCTACAAATTTTAGACAAGACAGACACAAATTGAAATTTGAAGAAAGATCTAATTTTAAAATTCAATAATGAAACTATATTAGGGTAATTGAAGCTAAAGGCACTTTGCCATGTGAAGACTGAAAAAGATCAGGAGCTTAAGTGGAGAAGGGAACCTTCATAAAATGAAGGCTCAGAAATAGCCATGCATTCCTTTGTGTTTTGATCATTATTAAATGGGAGTTTGCTGAATTCAGCAAGGTTGTTAACATGCATTGGATTCTCTGGCAAGATCTAAGGATAATTTATCAGCTTTTATCAGCTGCTTGGGTGAAACTGTGAGCACAGACACAAATAACAGGTCATTCACTGCTGTTTATATTTCGAGATGCAGGTGAAAGGTGCAAAACAGGTGAAAAGTGCATGTACAGAGACACAATGTCTAACAAGGTGCTTCAGCTCGTACTTAGAAGCTACAGAAAAAAAAACAATTAATTAGCCCACTTTCTAGAAAGCTGTGAAGTCATCTGTTTTGATTTTATTTCTTCTTGGCAAACACAGAAAATTTTGCATAAAAGAGAAAGAAACCTTGTTAAGTAAATTATTACAGAAAGGAACAAGTTTATTACAAAGGTGGCCCTGCCATACCCAAATTAAGAACAGACCTACATTGTAACATAAGAAGTGAATCTGCCCTGCTTTTTTGTTCTGCTAATTTAGATGATTCAAATGGGGGTGCAGCCTAAGAGTTGACACCCAAACATGCTCAGGAACCCCAGAAAATAAGTCAAGACTTGATATTTCTACGAGCAATCTGGATCTGGCATGACAGGAATCATGAGTGCCCCTCTCAAACATGCATGGCGACCGAAAGCCCCTAAGAGCCAGAAATAGAAAACCAGAAGCACAAATCACCCTCCTTCCTGCTCACATACACCTCTAACCTGTAACTGACCTTTCACCAAAAAGAAAACTTGTTCAAGATAGCCCAGGCATCTTGAACTAGCTCATTTCAAAGATGCTATGGAAGGAAGTGTCAGTTGGTAGAAATCACACTGCTTTAGTTTTCAAATGCACATGCCATAAGGAGCCAAAATCACTTCTGGTTTATCCTTACACTTTTTGCTCTTTCTGTTGTGAGGTTTAGGAAAGACCCTCTAAAGATGTTAAACACTTTAAAAAAAATTAAAAATCCTTACCCACTAACAAATACGTGTAGCAGCAAGGTAATTATCTTCTACACTAGAACACTCTTAGATCTCTAAAGAAAACAGGAAAATGTACTTAATATGATAAATGCTCATTTATTATCTAAAAACTACCATTTTTTATAGTAAAGTTACTCTTCTCTTCAAAAGCATCTCCACAGGGATTCATAAGGAAACAGAGTAATCAAATTTCTTAAAAACTAGATAAAACAGATAGAACAGGCCAGTTTATTCATCAAACTGCTCATAGTATACATTTAAGGAGACATGGCTTGATTCCCCATTCCTGTTTCCTCTTCAGATTTAATTACACTCAAATTCCCACCATTTCTGAATGCACAATTGCCTGTGGCTCCTGGCTGGCCACGACCAAAGTGTCCACGTTTGCCTGTGTTGCCTGTATAGAATCCAGGCAGTGCAGGTTCAGCCCAGCCTCCAGGCCAGAAACAGGGGACAGAGTTAGGAAAAAGGAAATACATGTTCAACTTTAAACCTGTCAGACATGGTTTGTGACAGTATTTCACCGGACCATTGTGCTGTCAGGATAAGAGATCACAAGAATTTCGTTTTAATCTCCTTTAAGCCTTGCAATGTTAGTAAAACACAGTATACTGAACAAAAACATAAGTTAAACCATAAAAAGTTTTCACACTCTTGGCATAAATTTGAGATGCCTTTGTTTTTTCAGCTCTGAATCTAAAAATGTAAGCACTGCATTGGTTTTTAGGAAGCTTTCTTATTTTTCCTCTCAGCATTTAGTTAGGAAAATACATTAATGCACCTAGATATTAGAGCAATGAGCATCATCCACCCCAATAAATAACTATTATAGAGTGTTCTCTTTTGGAAAACAGTTTTCATTCTTAAGGCCACCTAAAAAGTTGCTCAAAACAAATTCTACAAATTTATAAAGATTTAAAAACTATTTCTCAATACCAAGAGTGTGTTCAGTTTTAAGAAAATCAGACAAAACTTATGTACCTAATTTCCCCGTTTAAATTCCCTTTTTATTTAAAACTAGAAGTTTTTATTAGTTATGACTATATATTTTAAAAAGCTTATTTTTAACTCGAGACCATGCTGTTGTAAAAGCAAGAAGTACTTGGTGTACCTAAAACCTCATTAGATTGATCTGTATTATCCTTAACCACTGAAATGGAAAACTGAGAATATTAATATGGCAGCTTTGACATCACAACAATTGATGCAAATTCTAGGGTCTAACTTGATAATTCCTGCATGCTTCCCCCAGTGAAAGAGCAGAACTATTGTCATATTCTGAGCATATGTGTAGTTTAACCTTACTTCGTTTTTGCAATGGGGAATTGTGACAAAGAACTGGAATTCATTTTCTAAAATAACACATCTTATGTGTCAATAAAAAGAAACAAGAGAAGTCACAAGAATTAATGAGGTTGATTATTAAGTCAGAGATCTCAAAAGGATATCATCAACTCTAAAGCAAGTCAAATGTCAAACTTGGGTTAAAAGTCATTTCAAGTACTGCATATATTCTTCCACATTTTGGGATAATCCCCTCTAGATTAGTGCCTTCTTATCATTTTTCCCCTCTCAGTTTATTCAAAACACTTATCAAAAGAAAAATCAAGTCGGCAGTAAAAGCCAAGGTACTTCTGCAGTAAGAAAATAAGCAGCCACAGCACATGAAGTCTCTGAGGGCTAAATGAACAACTTGTGTATAAAGCTGTGCCTGTGGATAAACACTGATCAGATCCAGTGGGCAAACACAGCTCTTGTATCAACAGGAGCACAGGGTCCCACAGGTACCTCCTGTACGAGCAGTATTGGGGCACTTCACTGAGCTCACTAACTCTTTTGGGATAAAGAGGTATTGCCCAACAGCTTGTAAAATAAGGGGGAAAACACCTAAAAGTCTGTAGCAGAGGGAAGAACTGAAACCATAGCACTTTCTCTTCCATTCTAATCAAAACCTGGAATGAATATTAGCTAAAAGGAGAAAATCAAAATGTGTACTAGTAAATACTTTATGCAATGCCCATTGCAAATTGAATAAAAAGAAAAAAATGTGTCTATAGTTTGTTTATATGAAGTTTTAATTCAGATTTATTTTCATAGTGACAATATTTTCAAACCCATGAAAAAACTTTAGACCTTGAAACAAGATCCATTCATTGGTTAACTGATACAAGCATTGAATGTAAGGTTTGTGTCTGACTTTTATTTCAGTAACAGTAATAAAATCGTAGTTGAATCCTCAGGAAAAAAAAAAAAAAATCAATCAATTTACCTCCTCTCAAAGCATTTTTTCCCCTTGGCTGAACATGACATTAAAGGTTTCAAATGTCATACTTGTAAACTATTTGGAATTAAAAGATGTCTCTATGGAACTGCTATATTAAATGGATCCTAACGTTGTTTATGATTTAAAAGAATGATAGGAATTAGGTACTTGAAAAACCTAAAAAGGAGAAGAAACAGGCCCTTAAAAATTCCAGAAATAAAACTCACTAGATTATGAACTGTAAAATTAAGGATTATGACTCCTTGAACCTTAAACATTAAGCCCACTACAGAAGCAAAACATTAACAATTTACTTCCATCAAGGCATTTGTTACTAGCTGGTAAAATGCCAGCATAGAAGCTTTATTAGACTTTAATTGATGAAAGCAACACTTCCCTCAAAACCCTCTCATCACATTTTATGATGTCCAATAGGTTACAGATTCAAAGTCGTATTTGCTCAAATCTGCACACAATGAAACCCCATTCTGGCTCTGTTGTCTGGATCACTTTGTAACTTGAAGAATAATGACAGCAAATAAACTTGAAACCTTTTTGCTGTGTTAGATTTCATTTCACTACTGCAAACAGCATTATTCTCATCTTTGATGTCAACAACTCAAAAGAGTATTAGATAAATTTACTTCACTCTCAACAGAAGAATTCTATTACCAGTGTCATGGGAGGGTAAAAAACGCAACAAAAAACCAAAGCATGTTTGATACTTTTTCTTTGGGTATTTTTCCCCTTCTAATTTTCATAATTTTCCTAAACATTGGAATCCATGGCTTATTTGACTTGTTTTTGAAGCAAATCCTGTCCATTATTCCCTTTATACTTCTTTTATAGTACGTGTTGTGCGTTTGATACTTGGACTAAGAATCTGTAGCAATTTCTGTTATTTATAAACAATGTTTTCACTTGTTTTATTAAAGTTCTTACTGCCATTAGACTGAAATCACTTGGACATTTTCACCTGCTTTAAGTCAAGCAGGAAGGACTGGGCTTTGTATGTCACTTGCTGACACCCAGATTTTTCCTTGTAGGTACACGTAATTTTTTGAAAATAAAAACTTTAGCATGGGAGCACCAACAACTCACTGATTCATAAATAAATGTTTTGTAACTTAGAAGTACAGTAGTGTGCCACCTCCAACTGGGTTTGCTCCAGGACTGGACTCCAAAAAAAGCCCCCTAACCTTAGACAGGCTGTCAGATAACCATAATGACATTTACTGTGTAACAGGGATGAAATTAATAGGTCTCTAAAAAGATACTTGCTTTGACATGAATTTGCCAGTTTTAGACTTTAAAAATCATTGCATATTTTCTGTCTTATAAGTGCTCAGTAGTGCTAAAGCCAAAGCTTTCCTCCTGAAAAGCACTTGTATTTCTTGAAATGCTCCAGGAAAAGACAAATATCGGTGCATCACAGCTTTGGAACTTACTAAGCTTGCCACTGGCCCTAGAACACTCTTCAGTAGTTTTTTCCTAAGTGTGTTTATCACCAAAAGAGATGATGCCCTTCTAATTCCTGTGACATCTGTCCTATCAATCGTGAGCACAACACTGCCGGTACCGGAGCCACGATCACACAGGTAGCCGAGCATGTTACTGCTCAGGCAAATGTGTTATGAATCCTCAGATGATGAACTACGGTAAGGCTGGATGTCAGAGGTGATGAAACTGATAATCCATCAGTAATTTTCTAACCACCCCAACATCTCTGACCCATTGAACTAAATAAATGTACTTAATCACTGACTAGTCAACTGATCAGAAGGTGCCACAGGGTGAAATGAGTGTCTTGACAAAGAGAAGACAGGCACTACCTAAACCACTGTCACAACAAGCATATCTTATCTCAGCCACTCACCCACAGACACAGATTCAACCTCAAATCATACTATAGAAAAAAAAAAAATTTTGTTTACAACAAAACACAAAACTGCTCTCGTAAGATTATCCTTAAGAAAATAGCAACCTATTCCAGACTTTTCTTGTAAACAGATTAGGTTAAAATCACAAACCCCCCAATCGCTTCTGATGAATCATAGCCCGAACAATACAATGCAAGCAAAGGATGCAGATTTCATAAAAGGCTTTTCAGCACCTTTCTGGAGGATGTGTTCTACCTCTGGTCTGACTGCTGCCAGCTTCGTGACTAAGAAGAATGGCAGGACAAATCTCACACCCTTCACAGAAGTCTTAAGCAAACTTTTCTTGGCATGAAAAAACCTGATTGCATGGAAAGTGGTACTTTCCCCAGGTGTTCCTATGGCAAAACAACATGCCTGCCCAGCACTGGGTTATTAACGTCTCATTCTCCTGATGCTCGGTGTTGGCAGCCATGACAGAAAGCTTTGAACTTGTTTATTCACACTTGTTTAATCCTGTCTCCACACAGCACATCACAGCCTGTGGGGCTTGGAAGATGGATGAGTGAAACCAAGGCCACGAGGGGGTCAGGGTCAGGGTTGTCGCTGAATCTCAATAACTCCATCACTCACTCTAGCCGGCCCTTCAGAGGTCACCTCAACCAAGGAGTTTGGGATAGACAGTGGAAAAACAGCTGGCACAAGCACACACATATTCCCTGCAGTTAATGCCACACATGGAAACAAATACAAATCCTTAACTTTCACTCTGCCTTGTGCTGGTTTTACTCTGATTGATTATAAAAACAAAAAAAAAAAGAAAAAGGAAAAGGTTTTTTTTACAAATATCTGGTAGGTATCAAGCAGCAGCATGAAGGCAAAAGAGAGAACCACTAAAAATCAGAAAATAAATATGCCAGTTTAATAATTCTCCTGTAACTAAGGGAAAGGAGCAAAAAGAGCACACGATGTTGCAGATTGACTCTAGTACAACGTGACAGTGAGGGCAGTACATCTCATCCCATTTGTACTGTGCACACCGTGTGCCTGACAAAGAAGCTTCTTTGAAGCACAGACAGCAGAGATGACACAAACTCCTACTCTGACCATTACATAGGAAATTTTAATGTGCATCAATGATAAATCCTAATTTTTAAAAGTTTTATGTTTAGACTATATGTGTGTTTCATATACATATATACATATTGATATATACAATATTAGATACATAAAACATATGATAGTAAAATAGCTGCAAATTTAAATAGTAAAGTTAAATAGTATACTGTTCAGGTCCTAAACAATACTACCGATATTCAGTATAATTTGAGAGGTTTTTTCAGCAAATAATTATGTTTTCAATAACTATATTGCACACTGTATCCTATTTGTTCACCTGTTCTGTATGACTGGCAGGAACTTGATGACATGCTGATACAAAACTGTTCCTTTCTTACAGCTCTTAACTTGTGCTTTCTACATCCACCTCATAATAAACCACTCTGCAAAAGTGAAATTATTTCCCAGAGAGACGGGAGTTAGTATTATTAGCTATCTTTAAGCACATGTGCAGTACTGGAATTAAAAGCATAAATTTGATCCAACCAAGTTCTCATTTGTTCAGAATGAAGGTGCATAATAAAAAAAGTGACATATAAACTTAGATCTGCACATACGCACAGTGTATTTATGATAGCCAGTCAAAATATTTTGATGAATAGGAAAATTAGCAGGTAAATTATATAAAGAATAGTCAAAGACAAGTTTTTATTCTAGCAAGAGAAAACAAGTGGTTATAATCTGACCAAGGTATTTTAGAAGAAAATCCAGGTAAAAAACAAAACCAGGGCTCTTTCTCAATATCCCCAAAAACTGTAAAATCTTCAGTGTAGATGCCATTTAGACTAATGACACTGGGTAGAGAAAGAAGTAATTCTACAATTTGCAGATCCAATTTTTATGCTCTTTTTTGGGGAAGCGGGAAGTAGAGCAGTGGAATGGTAGTGATTTTGGATTTGGATTTTTTTTTTCAGATGGTTGGATTTTTGACATTTTTTTGTAAGATATCAATTTCTTAAAGACAAAGAAAATGTTTTTGTTTGGATTGCTGCAACTTTTTTTCCCTATGACCCATTTTCTGAAAAGTTTATTTATATCAAGTGCTCCAAGGGGGAGGATGAGGCATGGCGGCGTTTCCGCAACTTTCAATATGACTGATGCGATGAAAGTTTATACAAGACATATAAAAATCCATTAAGAAGTCCAAATTTGCAGTAACATACATTCAGAATCAGACGCTGCTCAAATGGGAACGCAATCTTAATGAAAGCATGAAGAAAGTCACCTGTATTTTTGTAGTAGGCAGAGGAAGGTTAATAAAATGAAGAATATCCCGCATATTTTTAAGATATCATACTACCAATCAAAATATTTGGCTTCTGCCTGCGGTTCTGCAATCAATGTGATACATGGCTTCGAACAGATGGCTCTGAATCTCAAAGAAAAGATGACTGATGTTCAGTATTGCCACCACTGACTCCCAGACATGCATCAGTAGAAGAGGAATTTACAGGTCTGAAGCAGGTAATTAAGTTGCTTCTACAGCACATTAAGAATTGTATATATGCTAAGGGAGTGAGTAGGGGCTCTAAGGTACAAATCTTTAGCATCCAGAGTGGCTTCAACCACTTTTCCCAGCTGAGTGTGTCCAGACTGCAGGCTACTTAACTCCTCCTCCAACATTTAATCAACCCAAGAATTAGACTGCTTGAGGCAGATGTGACTTCTAGTTGATGATTCTAAGTTTGAAACATAAAAGAAATACATAAAAATGTGAAGACAAAGTTACAAACAATGTAGGTGGAACACAAAAGCAAATACTTTTGGAAAACGATCTCAAGTTAATGTTTTTGCCATTTACTCTTTAGTAACCAAGGTGCTTTGCTAAAACAGCCATCCTGACAAACCTTGAAAAGTTTTAACTTTACAGTTTGCTTCAATAAACCCAAATTTACACACAGACTGTGTTTTGCTACGGGCTTTGTTATCAACTTAATTTTAAAACATTCTAAATATTCTATACCTCAAGAGAAAAGCAAGATGCACAAAAACAAGGGAAACTTGACTCTATGCAAGCATCTTTTTCATAAAGACAATCTTCCAGTAAAGATAACAAACATCTCAATGGCCAAAGTGACAGTGTTTCACCCAGATACTTTCGGCTACTCCAGGTTTTCCATTACCTGTGCCTTTTTGGGATTCTAACCAAGAAAAACCATTGTACTTGTCCAGACTCCATGAGGTGAATGAACCATTTAAAGTGCTTAAACGTCAAACACATGGGCTTAAACACCTCGTGTGTTCTCTAAATCAGTGGTTTCTACTATCCAAGACAGATCATTGCGTAGATGGACCAACTGGTGAGACCCAGTGGGTCATTAGGCCACTGCTTCCCATGTGAAATAAAAGACATGATCCATAACTACCTCAACAGTGCTTCTCTGGAGAAAACACAGGAATTCTTACATTCCAAACACACCCCGAGTTCCATTTGGCATTCATCACTGCTAAAATACAAAATGATTGCCCTATTATCTGTCAGCTTTATGGGATTATAACAGTCAGCAGATGGAGAGTTTTTGTATACATTATGACCTGAAAAACAATTCCAAGATTAGCCAGTGTAATTTCTTTTGCAGGATTGCTGCTCAATTTATCCCCTTACACTGGGGATATTTTTCCTCAGGTTCTCATGTATGGTTTGTTTTGAGATTATAACAGAAAGAAACTATTTCCTCCCCACAAGCAATGTTTATATGTCTCGGCCTTGCTGGGTTGGGAGTCTCTTCATACACTAACAGAAACTTGTTTCCTTCTCATTTATTTCATCAAATGATTTTGCATATGAAGTGAGCAACAGACAGATTTGAGTCCAATTAGAAGAAGAAAAGTCCTCCAGCAAGACGCAGGTGGTTTAAGAAACTGCCAATTTTGAACACCAAGGCCAACATCTACTTTGGCATACAAGATTAGGCAATGAACCCAGCAGGACCCAACAGGAGGATCACCAGAGGGGAAGAATGGGATGACACTGAAAATTAGTACAGGAGACACTAACTGAAGTGGAATAATAGCAAGTGCAAGGCCATATTCTTTCAAACCCATCACAGGGAAGTTTATGGCAAAGCAGAATTCATGTGTTACAAATTACAGAGGAAGAGAAAGAGCTGTGTCTGGTTAGTATAGAATGACTGTGAGTTACCAAATGCTTACAGAAAGTTCAACATGATCACAGGACTGATAGATCAGGGAACAGTGAAGACAGTTATTAACATTAGTTTATAATGCACAGCATGCAAGTCTTGAAATATTACATGCCATCTACCCACTCATGTCTCAGAAAACATAGGCAGACTAGAACAGGTGATGAATGAAGACTAGGATCAAGCAAATATTTTCCAAAAGAACATATGAGCTTTTCTTGTTTAACTTAGCTACAGCAGAGATGAGAAGTGACACCACAGTGGTCTGTAAACACAAAGGGGAGAAAACGACTACAGAAAAATCAGATCATAGAATAGTTTGAGTAGAAATGAACCTTTTAAATGTCATTTAGTTCAACCCCCTTGCAATGAGAAGGGACATCGTCAACTCGACCAGGTTCCTCGGAGCCCCATCCAACCTGACCTTGAAAGTTTCCAGGAATGGAGCAGTCATCACCTCTGAGCAGCCTATCCCAGTGTTTTACCACCTCCACATTAAAATCTTCTTCCTTATATCTACCCTTGATCGACCCTCGTGCAGTTTAAAACCACTACCCCGTGTCCTAATGCAACAGGAACTGCTAAGAAGTCTTTCCCCATCTTGCTTGTAAGTCCATTTCAAGTGCTGAACGGCCACTATAAGACCTCCCCAGAGCCTTCTCTTCCCCAGGCTGAACAATCCTAATTTTTTCAGCTTTTCCTCATAAGAGAGGTGCTCCAAAATCACAACAACTAGCATAAATCAAGTATGTTTATGTTTATACCGGAAACACGAAAATTATTTTTCTCACCATTAGAATACATAAGTTCCAAGACAGGCTTTCAACAGAAACGGAAAGGAGTGAGCTTGAGGATGAAGGGACAGGCGATCAAACTGCTTTTCAGAGTGCAGCTTGAAATGTTTCTGAACGGAATTACAAAGTACAGCTGTGTGGAATACAGGAACTCAGCGATCCAGGACTCCCAGTTCTTTACAACTCTACATCCTTTCGTACAGTGGCAAACAGATCTGTGAGACAGCAGCAAGTGACTGTGTGACACTTCCCTTCTCTATCACAATGAAGCCATTTCCAAACTATCAGCACACATTCACATGACTGCCACTCGAAAAATTCAAGCAAGAAGAGTGGAACAAAACCACCACTTCACTTCCCACATAAACTCCCCATATTAGAAACTTATATGAAGTATAAAATCTATAGGAACATTTGAAGTATTACCAAAGCCATGATTAAATTTTAATTCTCTAAGAGAGATAGTGAAAAATTTGCAAAGGCATAGTCTGAGCACTGCTATAAATGAGTACTTTTTTAAGCCTGACATTGCCAAATAATACAACGTGAATGAAGCATATGCCCATAGCTAATATTTCAATTAACATTCAAATAGTGCTTATAGGCCCCTGAGCAAACAGAACAGAGTTGTAAAAATGCAATGTTATCTTGTTGTCTTTCACTTCCCATATGAACTAAAAATCAGAGAAATGTCAACCAAAAAAAATCAGTACATGATAATGCACCCACTAACAGATCAATCAGATGATTTCTTTCGAGGTTTCTGTGAAGTCAGCAGTTGTTCCTTAGCTGTCAACGTTTTATCAGGTAGAGCATTCAGAATGATGTAAACAGCACATTTGATTTTAAAAAAATAAAATCAAAGCAAAAGTGAGGGGAAGAAAGAAAAAAATAAATGAGGAATGGGCAAGAAATTATTAAAAGTACAATCAGATCAAATGCAAATACCTCCTAAAAATATAACATGTAGTTCTCTTTTTGGTGGGGAAAAAGGGTAGATCCTGGGCAGAAGAATTCAAGGGATAAGTAAGCTGTCCTATATAAAGCTTCTCTAATCATTTCTGGCTGTGAGAACTATTTCTACTGCAGGGATGCCAGGGATGATACTGGACTGTGTGAATATACAGTGCATGAGAGCACATTGTAGACACTTATTAACCTGTTCTCAAGTATTAGTCCACTTAGTGGAAACAACTTCCAGCTGTTAAGGAAATTTTTCACTAGGCACACAAAACTAATGGAATTTAAGTGCTCACAACAAACACTCTTCTGGCACCTGAGCCTGCTTGTTTTGTGTGAACATACGTATCTATCTCTCTTTAGTGTTCATTGTGCTGTGAACTTAGCAAAAAAAAAAAAAAAAAAAAAAAAAAAAAAAAAAAAAAAAAAAAAAAAATTGGTTATAAGAAGACCACAGTATGAAAAGAACATGAAAAAGGAAAACAAGGTATGGAGAAACCTACAGGCATTGTACAGCTTGATATTATGAGTGAAAGAATTTGAAATACCCTTGGATTCATTTAAAGTGTAAGGAGTCCTTAGCTCTTTTAGCCTTGGAAACATTTAAATCTGCATGTCTAGGTGGTCTAGGTGGAGTTCAAAGGGTAAGAAATAAAGATGTAACCATGTGATGACTTCTCTAAATCCTAGTGGGTGATGGTGGGAAGTACTGCTTCTGCCCACGTGGAAGGCATCAATGCTGAAGAACAACTTAAGCAGTTTGTGAGAAATGTGTTAGTAATAGATGATACAATTTAGGTTATCCTGATGAAGAGCACCTCTCTCAAAAACTCTAGTTCATTCTGGCTACTGGTATGAAAATCACACCCCCTAAATATGTAGGTTTCTTGTCTCAGATGAATTCAACGCTCAACTAAAAGCTAGATAATAAAGTAAATAATCAGAATTTTTTTTTTTTTTGCTCAAAAGGAAACTTTGCAATGAGATAGCAAGTCAGGTCTTGGTTTATCTGATGTGTCTTCACTCATTTATACTTAGTAATCTCTTTAATTTCTAATTGTGACTAAGAATTACTGCCCTATACAGAAATGCCATTTCATGTAATGTTTTCAAACAATGATGTTCCCACTGGCTTCATCTTAATTCACAGAAAAGTCCACAGAAATGGCTTATTACAAACTTCAAAGTACAGAGAAGGTTTAAGGTATTCACACCATTTTATGAAATCTGCCTTTTGTCAGATTATCTAATCAGATACAATTTTATTTGTTCTCTTCGACAAGGGGAATTTAATTTTCATTAAGCATGCTCTGATAATAGCCATGGTTTGTTAAATTTCTTCTTAGAGAAAAAGCATGATGCTTTTCAGTGTCCTGATATTGCTCATAGACCAGACCACAGTCTCCAGCATTCCAATTTCTACAATAATTATTCTGTCTTGATGAGAGCAGAAGAGTGCCAACTCAGACAGAAAGCGTTTCATACTCCGTTTAGAAGGATGAGGGTGAGAGAGAAAGAAAAGTAAAGGAACAGGACATGGTCTCCACATGTGACAGTAACTCAAAGCAAATCAGACTTTGAAATTACCAGTAACAAAATTAAAAATGATGTTACTATTGTACATTAAACATAAACTAGATAGAAAAAATCATCCACCCGTTTTACAGGCACATGCACTGTGCTCTTCTTTCACTCTGAATATCTCAAATGAAATTATTAACTCCATTATTATGAACATATTGCAGACTTTTGCACATGCTCCAGCAAATAGCCATTAGCATTATGATGCAAAGGTGATTGCATAGCATATATTTTATATCTCTCAGCCTTTATTCACTGAACATATAAATATATCTGGTTTATTTTGTAAAATTACTGTCTCCCATGTTTAAGATCTGGCTTAGGCTTGCTTTGCAGAACACCTATGACTTCACACTAACCTCAGTGTACTACCATAACCTCTCTTGTTACAGATAAAAACATAATTCAGTTTTGAATCTAACATAAACAGGATCATTATGTTTAGAGAGTGTTCCAAAGGCTGCTATCCAAGCAATATGTGGCATATAAATAATGCAAGATCTCTTCTTTCTACAAATGACTTCAGTTCAAGCAGAGACTCAGAAAGATGGAAGCCCAAATTTATACTGCCATTACAAAATTCAATCTATTTCTGGTTCTCCAATTGAATTATGACTCAGAGGCTTCCACTGTTTTCTGCACCAACCCACATGCCCCCAAGTCTTTGCCATCCCATGCAGAAAAGAATCCTGTTTGTGGATATTCCAGAGCTTTATTATTATTATATTAAAATGGCAACAAATCCCAGCTAATCTGAAAAGCTTCATGTTTTCTTTTAAAGGAAAGTAACATAGAAAATGGGTCCTATTTCCCCTCCCCCCTTGACCTCTGAACCACAACCTCCTTGCCACTAAAGCGTTCGACACCTCATTTAATCTCTCCTCGCTGCATTGGCACAGCACTGCAAAAGGAAAAGGGAAAAAAATAATCTGGGGACTTCATCAATTTTTCATGAATTTTCATTTAGGCCAAAGCCCCCTGTAACAGTGGTCGATAGATCAAGCTGCTGTCACATATTTAACACCTGGGGCTACAGCTGCTCTCCCTGGGGGCTGCCGCTGACTCCGGCTGGATCCAAGGCCGGGACCCTCCCGCTCCTTGCCTGGCTCATGTGCGGCGCTCCCAGCTGAAATCCTAGCTACAGTCACTGCTGCAAATGGGTTTCCTGATATTCCCACTGGAAAACTCCACCACGTAGCTTCGATTGCCTCAACTGGTGCATTGTGAAAAAAAAAAAAGTGCTTTTATTTTAAGACTTCTGGCGTTTGCATACAAAAGCAGTTTGGTGAAAGATCAGACTGTTTCAGGCCTATCTCCCTTTCTAAATTGTCCCAAGAAAATGTGAACATCAACATATGTCCAATAACGCCAACACTTGTTCAATTTCAATTAAAGAACTCTAATGGACTAAATCAAAAGAAAGATGTTTTACTCTTTTGAATACAATTCTTCGTAGAGGTTTTAAGACTAGAACATCTGTTTTTAATGATTTAACCACACAACAAAAATACAACATGACAATTTGCCACATACAATTTGGAAGACTGGTTTGGCTGGTAGCATTAGCATTATTTTTTCCTTCTGAGGAAGCTCCTACTGAAAAATTAGTCTGCATGAAGCACATCATGAATTAATGTATTGAAAGAATTAAATAGAAAAAGTCATATCAATCCTAAACTGTGCTTTCAAATAGCAACTTTTTCTTCTAAATACCAGCTATTTCTTATTAAATGTTCTCTGGAATGAAGATATTTTAAATTAAAGGCAAAAATGTTCTAAAAGCATATCCAATATATTAATGATTTTTTTTAAGTAACTTTCCAAATCACAATTCTTCACAGTTTTAATGGCATGGACAAATTTTTCTGAGGATGTACATCAGCACAAAAATACCTGCCCTGGAGTATATGCACATGCTTTGAACAGGCATGGATTTAAAAGCATACCTTATGTGCCTTGGAGGGGCTGGTACCAAAATTCATCATGTTTGGGAAAGGTGTAAACTTATTCAACCAAAAGGAGCTTAGGGATGTCAGCAACTTGCAAAAATTCACTCCAAAAAAACTAAGGGGTAAAATGACTGTGTTCAGCATGGGCCACTCTATGGTTTGAATCACTCTGTGTCCTAGCTGAATTTTACTTCTGTCCTTACACATAAATATGGATACATCAGCAGACTTTCAATCTCGCTGCTTTTGTGGTAGGTGCTCATGGAGGAGGTCAAAAAAAAAAAAAGAAAGAAAAGAAAATGAATCACGATTGACACTATTTATCATATTAACGCATAAGCATGAACACATCTAACAGATATAAAAACCCAACAAATATTTCTTCATAAATCATTCAAAAGTTGCAGAAGCACATTATTAGCAACTGCTAATTTAATAAGCAAAGTAAAACAATTACAGGTTGCTACTCTAGGACAGCACACTCAAGCATTTTAAACCTGTGAAAACCAGCAGTTTGTCTCTAATGGCGCAATTTGAGGCCACCTACAGTCAGATAATAATCCAGAACCCTGTTGTCAGCAAAGGACAACCATCCTCTTTTCCTGGTGATGAAAACAGCTTGGCTTGGTGTGGAAAGAGGAGCTTTCAACACCATGATAGATAGCACGAGTCAGACCAGATCACGTGCAGCCCCAGGGACACGGCTGCCGTGTCCAGGCAACTCCACAGTTTTCCAGCAGGACTTGAGGACAGGTGAATGGGGACTCACTGCTGACAGCAGCCTCTCACCAGCAGCTCATTTCCTGAGCCTGCAAACAGGCTGCTACAGACCTGCCCGCCTTCTTCAGCCCAGAAATGCTGACATTAGAAAAATAATTAAGAGCCTGTAACTGTTCCCTGAAATTCACTTGAAACCCTGATTTAGAACCAAAAATTATCTCAAACTCAAGCAAAAACTGTAGTTTTGCTATCGTCTGCTAAAGGATGCCTTTGATACTTGCCAAGCACTGCCATGTGTCTTTAAAAATCACAACAGAATCTCTAAAATTAAGTAAACAAGCAATATATGTATTATTTACATTTTTTCTCTTTGATGAAGATCTTTCTGTAATCGCAGCCATGGTACTGCTCAAGGAAAGATAAAGCACTGTTGAAGTGAAATAGGAGAGCCTGCTTAGTCTGTTAAATCCTTTAATTGGGGGATTCAGGCAGTTAAATTTCAAAGCTATGAAAACAGTAAAAGCACAATGTTATCACAAAAGCTTCGGCCATCAGATCTCAGGCTTCACATTCATGTTGATCCTGCCCTAAAATACCTGGCAAAGGAGCACAGCTTTATTATTTTTAAAGTTTTCTACTATCTCCCATACGATTCATGCCTGACCTGCCACGAGCTACAGTGATTAAACAAACTCCAGAGACTGGAGATGTTGTAACAAGAGTCTCTCAGCAGTCAATGTCAGTGAAAACTGACAAGATATATAGCACATTTAAATTTCAAAATAATCAGTCACTTCAGTTTGATGACTCAAGGTACAACTGGAACAATCCTTTGAACTTCAACAGGAGATCCTGAATCTCAGCAGAATTATAATAAAGATTTCAAGTGTTTATGCCTCTCTTTTACGATTTCTCAACAGACGGTGAAAACACATGTACAAAGAAACAAATAATCTGGTAAATTTATCTAGCAATACTCACCCAGATTTCAGTCTTCCTTAAACTGGTTTCTCCTCAACTCCCAAATACCTGCCAAAACTAAATAACTTTCTATGATGCATTTACTGACAAATTACTTGTGCTTTGATAGCGTACCAAAACTGTTTTCATTTTTTGTTTGACACAGTTTTGAATCTAGGTTACAACAGGTGAAATGTAGTGAACAAATCTGTTCTACTTGGCTTATTCCACTATTCAAATATTTCAAAAATGGCATTTTTGCAATTTCTGCAATTTCTGAGCAAACAGAAGCCTCAAGATCATACTGTATCAGCTATAAAGGTCTGTAGACTGCATTAGGCACAGAGATTTCTCTCTGTGCTTCCCCCCTTAAAACATCCCATCTACTGTGGACTTAAATCCATTCTTTATTAACTAAGCAATACAAGTTTGTTCTAAAGCCCTGTTTCAAACACATTTTACTGAAACTACCGTCAGATGAAGAACTGTGGGTGAAAAACTCAAGCCCAGTAAGAAGAGAGCACTCACAAATCTATTAAAATGCAATTCTATGCAAAGATGCACATTCTGAATAAAAAGATCAGGGTTGATTCAACTCATATAACCAAGCAGCAAAAAAAACATATGCAACTGATTATATTTTATGTCTGATGAGCTTGTTTGCTGTGAATATAATGAATGTATCTGGTAATGTAGTGGAAGCGGAGTATTCACACCAGGTGGGCTCTGAAAGAGCCAAGTTGACTTCTCTGTCAACACAAAGAGAATCGATAAAGACCATGACTGCTCTGGATGATATGAGAAATGGCCAACAATTTCACTTGCCATTCACATAACGAATGAGGCCTGGGTCAAATTTATGATAGAGAAGCATATATTGAGGCTTCCAGCAGTATAGAACATGAGTCACCAAGATGCTGTCTGCTTCTGTTGAGGTAACAGATGATGAGATAAAGAGAAACAGACAGTGCACCTTAGATTAAATGATAGGTATTTTTCCACATTAGTTCCAGGATAACCAACTACAGACATAATTTAAAAATTAGATTATTCTTCAGAGGAAGATTATCCTTTGTCCATGTTTGTGCCAATCATGATTATACTCTGGCTAGAACCTCATTTCAGTTTAAATCACCTATTCTGTACGGTCACTGCTACTGAACAAACACACATGAAAATGCCAAGACTAAGAGCAACAGCTAATGACAAAATGCTGCACTTATACCCATTTGTTATCTCCCAGGATGCTGGCTGTGTGCAAGTGCTGGGTGACAGCATAAAAGCCACAATAAACTTTTACAGAATACTAAACAAATAAAGCTACTCACATGCCACTTCCAGAGATGCGTTGCGACTCACAGCTTCTCCAAGGTAGTTCCTTGCTACACAAACGTAACTTCCCTCGTCGGGTTTACTCCTGCGCCCGTGCACGATGCGCAGGAAAAACAAAGATCCGCTGGGCAGCAGCATCCGGTGGGAGCGTGGATCATCCTTGTCCGTTTCCACCCGCTCGCCATCCTTGTACCACTCGATGGTGGGGGTCGGCCGTCCTTCTGCTTTGCAGTTCAGAGTAGTTGGCTCTCCTTTAGACACGATCACATCTGAAGGATGCTCAACAATCCGTGGCGGAAAGTCCTCTTGGCGGAGACGGGATCCTAAAGAAAAGGAGAGCGGGAAGAAAGAATAATTTATTTCTGTTTTAGGCGTCACAAAGAGTTCTCACAAGTTACTTTTTTAATGTCACAAAAACTTTTTAAAAATCCCCAAAAAACCTGTACACATCTGAAATTGCTTTGTCTGCTATCAGAGACTGTATCAGACACTCCCCCACCTAAAAACCTGAAATGGACTACAGATGTAACCCTATGTACCATTATCAAACCCATACCAGAAGCAGACTGCACTTAAAGGAGGATCCCTCACATATACACATGTATGACAATCTTCTTTTTCTTCTGATAACCTTCCTATTTAGATTTACTTCTAGATCACTGTATGATTCCAGATTCGCCTCATATCTACTGCTTTCTCAGCCTTTCATCTGCCAGACTCAACAGGAGAACACCCAAACCCACTGTATCTTACCACACTCATTAGTTAACAGTTCTTTGCAGTTTTACATGTACACTTTGTATCCCTTTTCCACAAACAATCCCAGTATGGAAAGATAAGGAGAAAATAGAAAACCAAAAGGGAAATCTCAAATGTCAGCTCACTTTAGAAATTCTTTCAGTTTCAGGATTGCATGCATATACACACACACACACATATAAATACAATATAGGCAGAGAATCATAGAATGGGCTGGGTTGGTAGGGGCTTTAAAGATCATCTCATTCCAACCCCCTGCCATGGGCAGGAACACCTTGCACTAGACCAGGCTGCTCAGAGCCCAGTCCAATCTTGCCTTGACCACTTCTTTCAGCATTAATGGTACAGACACTCTCCACTCCTGCATATCTAATTAGACCACATGAGCCTGGCAAAATACTTTTGCAACAGTCACAGTAGTTTGTGCCTCTTCATTGGGTCTCAAAAATAATCTTTTCTAGCATGAATCCTGAAAATCCTTTGAGTGGAGCTGCCACACTGCTACAATTGGCCTGCACTTCCTAAATACAAGGTAAACCAGCTTCTGCAGGTTAGTGAAACATTTGTCTCAATTTTCTGATCAGCAGTTTTGCTGAGTCGTAGAAAAGCAATTTAACATCAATGTCTTAATTATATTCTAGGCCCGACATACTTTAAAATATTTTCAATGCCTCATTTACTGCAAAAGTTATGAGGAAAGGCATAAGGATCCGTTCAAGAGAGTGAATCCACCTTTGGACTTCTGTTTTACTAACACCCAGGTCATTAAACTAAGGCTTGCCACCGCAGTTAAGTGTTACATTGCTGTTGCACAAATTGGCTCTTTCAGTGGCGTCCAGATTCTATTACCAGAATAGCAAAGAAATCCATAATCTGCAATGCCTGTCAATGAAAAAAACGTAATAGCTAAGCACAGCTGAACCTACAGCACATTTGGAAGAGAAAGATGCATTTTATTCTTCCTTCTATTGACAAAAATAAGGGGAACCACCCCCCAGATCATTTAAAATCTAACAGAATAATCTGCAGTTAAAAAATATGTCCATGACCCAATACACGTCATTGAAAAATACTGAAATCACTATTAAAAGATGAACATTTGACAGTACATGGGACTAAATGGCCAACTTCGTACATTGACTAGAGACATTTTTATTTACAACACTCCCCCACAGAAGTCTATCAACTTAATTCATTGCTTATTCTCAAAAAGCAAACAAAACCCCACTGTGTTAAGAAATTTCTATTAACAGTATCAGGAAGAAAAGGAAAGCTGAGGTGTCTCTGACACATGAGAGAGACTTAAGTCAGAGAACAGCTACAACTGAAATAAATGGTTAACACAGGGTAACAAAACTAGTAGCAAGAAATGCAAAACACAAATCCAAAATAATAGCTTTCTTGTAGACAAACATTTGTTGATAATGTTCAGAACTCCGAGAGGTATACCCTACACAGACTTGCAGGCCATGTTCAAAGCTGTGCAAAGGGCTTTGTCCCATAAAAAGTTTAACCTTGTACCTTCTACAACCCAATTAAAAACCCCTTCTCAGGTCACAACAGGGCTGATTCTTCCTCTTCAGGACTGATGTTTACCACAAAACTAGTTCTTACTCACCATACCCTAATTAAGCAATTTATGCACACAAGAGGTTTGAGATGTGAGCAGGAGGGACCATGCAAATGTGCAAGGAGAAAGGCTCAGGAGGTGTTTGAAGGGGGGATCAGACCACACATTCCTGTGATGACTGGGTACACCTTCAGCTGTCCAGGGCTGCCAGAAATTCCCCTCACCATGCACTTGGAGGCAGGAAGCAAAACACACACAAGATCAATCACAGAGCACACCAAACCCCCTCCTTCCAAAGTGAACTGAGCACCAGTAGGTATTCCCAAAGATTATCCTGATCTAGAAATAACAAAGGGAACCTAAAACTTGGCCCCGTTGCCTGTCTCTGGACGCTGTCTGTGTGTCACATGCAAGCGGTGTTTGATTCTTTCACTATGGTTCCTCATAATACTCTTATGAGTACAACCTCATTTAGAAGGAACAGAAAGTCTATTAACCCCATGAGCTGTCTGGGCAGAAGATACTTTTCTGCAGAGCAAGATGCAGACATGACCGTTTTGAGCGGACAGCCGTGGGGTATCCTGCGCTACCCATACAGCTTCATTCTCCATTCCTCCCTCCAGGATTCCCATGCATCTTGTGCATGCATAGAGCATGTGAGCAACCCCTGAGTTTAAGAGTCCTGAAGTCTTTACTGTGTTAGACTGCAATGACTTCACATAAGCTACTACATACTGGTGGGCAAAAAAAATCAAAATTCCTACAATATTAGAATTGTTGGAGTGAGTCCAGAGGAGGGTTCCAGGGCTTCACTACCCTCATAGTAAAGAGTTTCTTCCTACTATCTGATCTAAACCTACTCTCTGTCAGTGTGAAGCCACTCCGCCTTGTCCTGTCACTCCATGCTCTTGTAAAAAGTCTCTCTCCATCTTTCTTGCAGGCTCCCTGCAGGTGGCAAGGCTTGGAAGGCTTCAATGAGGTCATGTGCTCTGTGTGTAACATACATAAATCATCACAGAAAAAAGCATTTGGCAATTCATTTCTAGCCCTCCTAGTCCACTATCCTTCAAATATCTAGGAAAACACTTTCAGTTATTGCACTTCTCATTCCTCCAGTTTTAATTTACTTCACATAAAGAGACCTAATGTTGATTTAATCTATTAAGCCTACTGTCTAAATAAGCAGCTACAAAGCTAATGGTTTGTCATACCAGAAAAGCAACAGTACAAACTAAATTCAGAGACATTAGACTCATTTCTCAAAATTATCAAAATATTCATGACTACTGGACGACTGTTGGTTAAGAGAGAGGCTGGTGATTATATTTTAATCATTGAGCAACTTTGAAGAAAAAACAATATTGCATCAGTTTAGATGCTAGTACTCCGAGATGGTGTTTCATAATACAAATCTCAGAGCTCCCTTCAAGAACCTCCTCGAAATTCTCTCTTCCCCTCTGATTTTATCAGCACCTGTCATCACTTGTTACTGTCTGACATCTCATTTATTTGCATCTCTAATTCTTCTCCAACTTTTACCTACCTGGCTCTCTATATACAGAAAAGCTCTTCCTCAGCTGACCTCCAAAGCTACTACTCCTTTTATATCCTTTCTGAAGACTGTCATTGTGATTCCTTTAACATTCCAAACACATAGCTTTAATATACTTGGATAAAAGCAGAAAGTTGGGACTGGATTTTCAATAACAGGACCAACAGTCATTTAACACTATGGATACCAGAGATCATCCCTACAACAGAGCTGCCACCTACTCTCCAATCTCCCCTACTGTTCTCATACAATTGCTGTGGAGGGGATGCTTAAAACAGGATGTGATGTTTTACGTTGTGTTGTACATTTGAAATGTTTCCAGTTCGAGACTTCTGAGAGGTCATGCTGAACAGGTGTTTTGTATATTTAGTTCAGAAAGAAAGTACTGTCAAGAGGAGCAACAGAAGTTGTTGCAACAATGGAACTTGAAAGACAAAAAAATTCATAATATATCACAGAATCATGAACTCATTTGGGTTGGAAAAGACCTCCAGGATAATCGAGTCCAACCTTTTACCAGCCACCACACCCTGTCAACTAGATCATGTGCCACATCCAGTCATTTCTTGACCATCTCTAGGGATGGTGACTCTACCATTTCTCTGGGCAGCCCATTCCAATGTCTAACAATCCTTCCTGTAAAGAAATGTCTTCTGATGTCCAGCCTCAACCTCCCCTGGCACAGCTTAAGACTGTCCTCTTGTCCTGTCAGTTGTCTGGGAGAAGAGACTGACTCCCACCCAGCTGCACCCTCCTTTCAGGGAGTTCTAGAGATTGATAAAGCCATCCCCGAGCCTCCTTTTCTCCAGGCTAAACACCCACGGCTCCCCCAGCTGCTCCTCATATGAGTTATTAGTTGTTTTGTGCTTCTGATAGCATTTTGAATGCATTCCCTCCAAGAGTTTGCCAACAACACATGTTCTCCCTGAGACTGTGCAAAAGGACTGTTTATCAGGAAGAGAAACAGCAAAACTGTGATAGGACAAAATAAATCTCCTACAACAGAAAGCTATAGATGGAGGAAAGAAAGGGCCTGTGTACAATTGATGTGTGTACATCGAGGACAGCTCCAAAGTTATATTTAATGTCAAAGAACCTTGTTTTATGTTAGAATCTTGGTTTATCTTCACTGCATTAATTAGGAAAAAATGAAACTGAAATTAAGGTATTAAAATCCCAATTAAAAGAATAATGTGCTTTAAATGGATGGACAGCTACAGAAGTGTCTGCAGAATCTCTTCTGGCTACATCAGATCTGTCACATGGCCAGGCTCCAGTTCTTTTTTGACTTATGCAGACTCTACAAAGACACTCCTTTAGCTACTTAAATATATTGAAGGACAGTCACTGTTCATTTTCCCACTTCTTCGTATGCCTCGTTCCACGTGAGAAGGACTTATCAGAAACACGTATTGCACACATTTGTTTGACGTAATGAGTAAGTCTGTTGCTTTCACCACCCCTTTAGGCACAGAATTGACTGAAGGCAAGCTGAGATCTCAAGTAGAGATCCAGTCAGTCACATTTTAGTTCAAACAATTGATAACATGCAAAAAAGTCAAGAAAACGAGAAAACTCATCTGGAATAGAGGCTGATGCACTGGCACCAGGCTGATTATCCAAGATGCATTTCTTTAGGGAAAGTGACATGGCAAAGACTACATTCTGAACATTTATACTTTACAGTCTCTCCCCTTCCTCTGAAATTTGGCAGATGGGAAAAAACTCCAGTGATATGACTGTTTCCAAGGTAAGGTTTTTGTTCAAAGCTGTGTCAGCAATGACAAGGTCCTCTGAAAGCATTTCCTCGAGCAAAATTAATCCATTAAGCAACATATCCTAACTTCCCCAGGACACACGCCTGCAGATAAGTCACCTTTGCTATAGAGTGCGTCTGCCAAGAAGGGAGAGCAAGGAATACTGACAAGAGAGATCAATAACTGTCATTTAAAAACATTGACCAAATCTTATTGGAAGGTTGATTTCATTCATTTTCTCTTGCATGAAACTGTGACTTTGATAAGCAAGATGTAATCAACTTTACTATTAAAGAAACACTGTAAACATAGAATTCCTTTTTTTTTTTTTTTTTTAATGTGGACAATAATCCACAGTATAAGCACCCTATTCCTTGCATAAAATTATTTCAGGGGAAGCATTCCAGAATTGACATAAAGGCTTAAAGCAATTTTACTCTAATTCACTTTTCTTCAATTGTTTTCTCCTCACATACCAGCATTCAAGTTTCACATTTCACTTTTTTGCAGTCTTACCACACCTCAAAATTTATTTGCAGCACACTGCCTGGGATAGAACAGCATGTTAGGGATGCAGTCAAGAGAGGAGGAGTGAGCACAATAGCCCTGAAAACTGGAATATAGATTCACAGGCAAATGATTAATCTTTTTTTCCCCAAGTGAAAAGTGATGTTATAAATACAAGTCACTGCTTCAATGAGAAAGTTACATCGATTTGTTTATTGCAAAGCAGTATGGTTTAGAGTTCAAGTCAAGAAATAAAATATCTACCAGAGCTATGCTCCCTGAAAGAAGATAATTATTTGCTTAATAACACACCAATACTTAATAACACACCAACACCCACACACATACACACAAAAAACCACACAAAAACTCAGCAAACCCAAACCACCTTCACTTGTAAGTTCTTTCTCAAAAAAGCTCTGGGTTTTGAAACTAGAACAGCTGCTCCAATTCAAGCGCGGGTTTCGTTAATGTCCACTGCCTCTAAACAATGAGATTATAAAAATTACTCTAAGAAATGAAGAAGAGAGGGAGAGAAGAGGAACGCTTCCAGCTATTAAAGGCGAAAAGGAAAATGTTTATGTGTATATACGTGCATAGATGGCTCTGTATTTGTATGCTGTGTGTAGATACATACCATATCTATATTTATGCAACATACATACACACCTGTAAGTGCCAGGTGACCTCCAGAGGTGCCTTCTAATCCAAATTATTCCATGATATATACACAGCATATAACAAAAGCATCAAAGAGAAAGAATTTTCTCTCTCTTTTTATACAGAAGAACTCAAGCATAGCAGCTCTTCCCTTGGGAGCCTTTCCAAATTGCTCTGGAATTTAACAAAGCAAAGCATAAGTATATGACTGACTCTAACAAAACACCTTTCCCCTCTTTTTCAGGACAAGAATGGAAGGTGAAAAAGTAGACATTGCTTATAGACAGCACAATAATTTAAAATACAAGAGGCATGTTATCATAGCACTGGGGAGGTGGCAATGGCTCCTTATCAGCCAGGCCAAGGGAAGCTTTGCATGTTCCCTGATACCACTGGACAAACCAATGGCTAATTAGGACCAAGTAAACTTCGCTTTTGCATAGAAAGGTTGATAACCACAGGTTCTCCAAAGTCAAACTTTCTATTGCTAGATGATAATGACCATCCAAGGCAACATTAAAAGATACATTTAAAAGCTTTAAAAATGAACAATTAGAAAAACACATCCATTTTAATAGTGTTAAGCTAAAACAACAGCTTTAAAAAAGCTTTCAAATGACAACCAGATCCAGATCCCTTCAAGAACCGTGAGTCAAACAGTTCTCAGATCAGAATAAAATTGCTGCAATCTGTGAAATCAGACTACACTGGTAAATAAATTCACCCATATGAAACAGTCTTAATATTTTGACAAAGGGCGGGACTGCTACTAAAAGCACAGCAGGCATTTTAACTTTGGTGTTCTGAATTTTACCCTGCAGCCACTATGTTCACTGCTGACACTGGTCACAAAGACTCCCTGAACCACGCCAGATGTGAATGTCTAGGGAACTGTAAGAACACAATACCAATACTTGACTTAAAACTGGACCCAAACATCCTAAAGTAACCTTTTGTAAAGTTCCAATTAACTGTCAGCCAATGAATATTAATTTTGCAGCAATGCTTACAATAAAATTAAAAGTAGTATGACAGACATCAAAAACTCATTGTAATATCTTGGTTTAGAAATCTACAGATTACATCTCTGTGATTTGTCAATGACTTTCTCTTTGGAAGCTTCTACTAGTTTGGATTTATTTTTCCCAAAATATCCATGGATGAAAATATAGCTCAAACTCTGTGAAGAAAGCTTCTAATCCTACCATTTCTAACCCCATGTTGACTAAATAAACTTTCATATGCTCAAAAGTGGAAGGTTTTTTTAACTGGCATGAAACTCCTCACAACTGTATCTCTCCTACATGCATCAAAGTACAAGAATCAGGTGAATAAATACAGGCAATATAAGATTTAGGGGGACGTTTGTATTTGCCCCTTCATTTCACCTTTTGCTAGCTGGCATTTTGAAACCCATTCAGCCACCCAATGCTTGAAAACAAACAACTTCTGCAGAAAATTCAGTCACGTGCTATTTCTGTCTATAGGTCAGGTTTATAAATGCCTCATATATCCCAAGCACAAAAGATCACAATTTTTATCCTGGTGCTTTACAGCATGTATTTGTCTTTTTATATATTTAGAAGTTTGGTGTTTG
The DNA here is from genome assembly GCA_013397795.1 of Orthonyx spaldingii. Taxonomy (NCBI): domain Eukaryota; kingdom Metazoa; phylum Chordata; class Aves; order Passeriformes; family Orthonychidae; genus Orthonyx; species Orthonyx spaldingii. Next base: position 398,103 of record VZTJ01006391.1, on the reverse strand, counting down.
TTTTTTTTGTTTGGTTGGTTTTCCCATGTTTGGAAAATAAATATTTTACTGCAAATACAGCACTTTTTTTTGTTTGATCACCAAAGTGTCTCAAGTTTTTCAATGGTTATCACACTGATATCTGAGGTCATATTACTGACTCTCTTTGTAGCTATAAGGAAGTTCTCACCACTAATAATGAGAAACATCACATAAGTCAAATTTGTGCACAAATATCTCTAGTTTCTCCTGATGCATTTATAGTACAACTATATATACTTTTATATGTATAAAAACATAAAAATAAATATATTCATATATATAAATATATATATAGTGAGAGAGCATCTTCTGTTAAGAGAATGTGGTGATCCTCTGCCCCAACATCCTTTCCAATGTGTGTCCCTCCCTCCCCCCAGAGAAACAAAATCCAAGAAACACCACCATTTTCCTTGTCCCTTTCCTTTTTTTTTGCTCTCCATACATGTTTCACAATGCTTTACCCAACTTATCACATGTATTTTAATGTCATTTTTCTACCTTGTTATTATTATACCTGTAGCTAATAAAATGACTTTTTTTAATCCGAAACAGTTCATCAAGTCCATTTACAAGGTGAATCTTTTCTCTTTTCATTCTCCTGTTCAGAAGCCATCCAGTTATCTGTCCCATTAGATAACAAAACAATTATGCAACTTCTGCAGCCAAAATGGGATTTAATGTTCTTGGGCCTCGTTACAGAACACAAACACTCCCAGTATCTGCGCCAATTTGTGGATTTCTATTTTTTTTTTTTTTAAGCAGCCCTCAGTGATTTTTCTCTCACCTGTTCTGTTCCACATACTTACACCCCAAGCTGGCACACATTAAGAAAGTCTTTCCTAACACTTTAGGCCGAAGGCACAGGTCCAGTAATAGGTTTTCTTGGACCTTACTGTTGCTAGTGGAAGAATCTTATGTTTCAAGGAATATGCATTTCACAGCATCTTTCTGCAGCATTGTTTTACCCTTTCTATATTAAGAAGAGAGATATTTTTTTGAAACAGTAAAGTTGCAGACAATGATTCAGAAACCTCTGTTGTCTATCCTATCTTTGTAGAGATCTCTGTTGATTCTAGTAATGGAGAATGGATTACTGATAAACAATCACCTCTCAGAGCTGTGGAACGGCAAGAGGACTGCTGTGACCTTCTAAGAGCGTCTTTCTAGCACATAATTTATTTACTCCATGTTTTTCTGATCAAACAGCACTATGCAGAAGCACAGAAATAAGAGTGTCTGGCAGAATAGTAGGGGAAACAAACAAAAACTCCCAGGCAAGTCTCAAAGTGTTTACTGTAAGCAAGTAAATTTGTGAAAATAGCAGTAGAGGAAGTAAATAGAAAATATAAAGGAAGTAGATTCCACTTTTTCAGGTGGTAACCTTAGACTTCTAAATCACTGTATTTAGTAAATGTAACAAATGCTGTCTGGACAAACTTAGGAAATAAAATTCCATCATTAAGCAGTGGTAGGTTGACCTCACATGACAGCCAAATCCAGCTGCTCACTCACCACCCTCTCTCCCATGGGAAGAGGAGAAAGTGGAAATAAAGCAAGAGACTTGTGGATTGAGATAATGGCAGCTAAAAGGGAAGGAAAAAGCTGTGCACACAAGCAAAGCAAAAAAAGAGGAATTCATTCTCTATTTGTCATCAGCAAACAGATGTCCAGGTACTTCCTGGCAAGCAGGGCCTCAGCATGCAGGACTGTTGCTTGAGAACACAAATGCCATAACCATCAATGTCCCTCCTTTATCTTCCTTTCCATGAGTTTTTATTGCCGAGCATATGATGACATATGGCACAGAATATCCCTTTGATCATCTTGATTCAGCTGTCCCAGCTCTGCTCCACTCCAACCTCTTGCCTGCCCATATCTACTATATTCTCTGCTTAGAGGTACAAATCATAAATTTTTCAGGAGACAGGATCTTTTTTTTTTAATGACTTATTTTCAACAGATAAAAAACCCTCAAACATGATAAAAGAACCTTTTTTTCTGCAAAACTAGTTTGCAGTGAATCTATTTTCTCCAGAACATATAAGTACAATGTGAGACGTTCTTGTAGGTATCTCTGACATTTTAGGTTCCAGAAACAGAGCAGTAACATGTTTTTCTATCTAACATTTCCCTGGTTAATAACTAAAGGACTGCAGCTACAGTCAGCTTTCTAAGTGAAGTAGAATCAAAGTGTCCTTGCCATGAAGGAAAATAAATCAAATATTTATGGGAAAATACAAGGAAAAGTTTAAAGTTGACACTACAATGGCACTCACATGGAGACCAGTATTTGCACTCTGTGTGAATATCATAACAGAGCCTCACTGCATCACGCCTCTGTGTGTACCTGGGGGAGGAAAGAGAGAAAACTCCTCTTGACTTTTGTCAAGCATCTTTCTAATTTATTATCTCATATTCATTTCCAGAAGACTCTCGCTAGAGAAATGATTTAACTCTATTCCTTCACAATCCTGGTATATTTGTTAACCATTTTACAGACATTTTTTTCCTTTTGTATTTTTTTCCCCCATCCAGTGAAAAAACTCAAGTTATGATTTTGGGTCACCTTCCAGAGTTAAAAAAGCTCCAAATATTTATCTTCTAGAGTAAGAGAAATGTGCTTAAAATCCAATCGTTCTGTCATCAGCCAATTTTACACACCTGAGGACAAGTCCCACGTCAGGTGTTTCAGGTACAGCACTTTTCTTCCACACACATTTCCCTACCCAAGATCTTAGAGGGGTACACACACAAACTTTCTTAGTTTTCTCCTGCTATTGATGTCATAGCTAAAGTTTGGTCGTTAGTCACAACGCTGTGCAACTACATAAAACAAAATATATTGTACCTTATTAAATATGTGAGAAGGAGGCTTATTAGTGGTAGCTAGCTGTAGGGATCACGGCAGGACTCACAAAAATATGCTACTGGATTTATGAGGACCAGTTTACTGCAAAACAAAGCCCAATACGTTTCATTTAGGCCAAAAGCAGCAGCAAGCTTGAGGAAAATGACACAGGTCTAGTGTAACAGTCAACTGTAACTAGCTCGGCTAAAGAGAGATTTCCATTTCTTGGCACAGTAACAAATCCTCAAGCAGAGAGGGGCTAGGGGTGAGATTTTTTCCTCTGTAAGTAACTTAATGAATGAAGTACTAATTAACATTATGGCATTGATAAATGGAGAGAGAGATTAGGGATGTACTCGATATTCAGGCCTTCCCAGATGGACCGCCAAAGCCACATTAATTCCTATCTCATTGGAGCATCTGCTTCTCCCATAATCCATTGCCCCTTGGTACAAACAACACAAACTGTTGTGACTCAATTCGATTTATATCAATCTAATTTCTTTTAATCCAATTTGTATTCCAATCTACTACCTTCTAATCACTTAAATCTTCAGCCTCCATCTGGTAAATTTTCTCTCAAAATTAACCGAGCAGATGCCTCTGCAATTGTCTTCCACAGTCAGGCTAATCATGCCCTGGCAGTGGCCTACAGAGCTCGCTGAATAGGTACGTGACTTACAGCATTGCCCTTCTTATTACAAGCATGGCGATGCAGGAAGGCCATTTTGTCTGTCATTAATTGGTTAATTTGCATAACACTCCCAGGGAAAGATGCCTGGGAAACAAAAGCCAAGAGTGGAAGGCTTCAAGAAGGCAGCATGACATGCTCCTCATTAGTCACATGGCCATTACACTTTGAACCATCTATTGTTTGAGGTAACAAACCCCAAACAGCATTACAGCTAAATACATAACAAACATCTACACACGGTACTGGGCTGCAGGAGTTTTGGCAGTGCTGCCATTGAATATGCAGAGAACACGGGGGCTGTCCAAACAAAATACCAAAAAAAGTGCAGGATGCTAAGAAAATTAGAAAGCACACCCTTTTGCCAAAACTTCAAATCCTCTCTCAAGTAAATTAACCTTCACAATGCTTCAACTACACATGCAAACAAAGCCAAACTCTATGACTAAGAAAAACCTTTCCCCAAAAACTGCCTCCAGAACAGTATAGGCCACAGGTTATGCAATACAGCATAAGCAGGAGGAGAAAAAGGATGAAGCTAACTTTCTCAGCCAAGGATAGTTAAAATTCTGAGCCCTAGGCAAAATGCAGAAAGAGAAGTGCCACTGCTTTAAAACTGGGTGCCTCACTAAGAACACAGTGTTAATCTTTTCCCTTGATCAATGCTACAACATCTCCAAAAAGCTGATGGTATGTTCAGCAAAAAGTGGATTCCATCATTCAGGTGTTCACGACTATGGACTGCCAAAGCTAGAAAGTTTTTTTCAAATCTGTTATTCGGAATCCTGAGAGGACAGAAAGGAAAATATTTAACGTGCCACTTGTGTTCCCCAAGCAATGTTAAGTGAAGAAAAATGATGAAAACACAACATGCACTTAATATATAGTGAGGGAAGCACAAGAAAGAACAAGCTGGGCTAGTGGAGGAGGAACAAGAAGAGTAGCTTCTGTCACACATAAGCAGGAACAAAAGGAGGAAAGAAAACTTTCACTTGGCACTCAGCCCCTTGCATCATGAGCTATGTTCTTGTTGGCCCACAACCACTTACACAAGATCAGCTATTAAACACCAGTCCTCAGATTCAGAGGGACACGTAATGCCCTTCTGCCATTACAGATTACATATAAAATTTGTTGCTTCACATTTTTTTAGAACAATATAAACCAGACTAACATGGAAGGGTCAGCCTGCAACTCTCACCTTCAAAAATAAAATAAAATAAAATACTTGTGTCATCCAAATTTTCAGTAGCTGAAAAATGAGCTTACCAGGGTGGTTTGCCTGGAGCTCACTACTGCTTCCTCCCCTCACCTCAATCTTTCACATCCACACCTGAATAAGAGGTTTCACTTATCAGCTAATAGGTACCTAGTAAATTTTTTATAACCTAGGGATAAAAAGCATAAATACAATGGATCCAAGCCAGAGGATGCTGAAGAAGGAAAGAGAGGGTGTGCTTGGTTAAGGAGGGGGTGGAGTGGGCAGTCTTTCTTCCCCTCCCACAAGCTGTCAAGTCCTTCTGTGCACAACCCCTCCCTCATCCCTGCTAAAATCCTTCCTCTCTCTGCCTGCCATGACAGGTGGTCCAGATTTTCACTTAGAAAATCTGGCCACCCTATGTTTGCAACACCTCCCCGCTTAGTATCATCTGTGAATTTAATTAGCATGCAGTTTACCCACTCGTTCAGATTATTAACGAAGATGTTAAACAAGACACAAGCCAAATAAAAAGATCCCTGTGGCAAACCAGTTGATGCCTTTCTTTAAATCAGTTTATTGCTATCTATTGTAACCCTTTATTTACAGATGTCAACCAGTGATTCATCTACATGATAGTATGGACAGCCAAGCAAATTTGCCTTTTGTTTTCCCAGCTAACAGGCTGTGATACACTGTATATAGTAGCATTACACATAATAATCCCCATTTCCCAAATCCTGTGGCTCATCTACTACACATATTATTTCATCACACTAAACTATGCAGCCCCTTGCTTCTCCTGTTTCATCTACTACTCCTTAGCCATGTACACAGAATCACTGCTGAATGATGGTCAGGAAAAATCATACCATTTGTGATCATTTCTAGTGTCAATCTAAAACCAGTCCATGGAAATCTAGCAGAGGGAGATGATTATTAGAAAAAGTAAGACTGTTAAATACATTGAATCTCTCCCAGTTTTATAAACTGGATTTGAAATGAGAGTTTAGCAGCAGTGGGAACTATGCAATGACTATGTAAAGCAAAAATAAAATTAATTTTTATTTATGAAAAGGAATGCAAGAGCACTACTCATGAGTCAATAGCTTCAGTAAGGGTATTACAATTTTACTCATCAGATGAACAAAACTACAATGTAGTGTCTGGGTAATGATATTTAGGATTTGAAATTAAAATAAATGTAATGGAGTTTTACCCATAAAGCAAATCACATTTAGGAAAAAGACAAGAATGGCAAAGAGAATCCTCCATACAAGTGAAGACTTACAATTTGAGAAAACTTCACGGAACATATCACTGGATTTACACACACAAATATATATATATATAATGCAGACATACATAGATGCATACAGCTTTGCTCTTAAGCCAAACCCAATTGTAGCTTAAAACATTAGTAAAGCCCTTTTCTCCTTGCAAAAGTACTGTGATACAAGAAACAAGTGAACATTTAAATATCCATAGCCAAAATGCAAATTCTCTCTAAAGCAGGTGGCCACACATACCAAAATAATAAAAGCTTTCTTCGAGCTTATCTATGGAATACTTGTTTTTTTAATAGACCTCATTGCCTGGAGGAGTTGTGTGTGCCCCCTCCATGGAAGTGCTCAAAGCCAAGTTGGATAGAGCTCTGAGCAACCTGGTGTGATGGAAGTTCATTGGAACTGGATAATCTCTAGTGTCCCTTCCAACCAAAACCGTTCTATGATTCTTCTTCCAACCCAAAACATTCTATGATTCTTTTCTGTTGAGTAATAACAAAACCAAATTGCCTCAAAGAAGTTCCAGTAAACTTAATGAACACATTAGAGCCTCCCTATGCTTGTTTCAAAGAACAAACAGGAGAGGTCTGGCCCTTCCATTGCAACTGCACCAGAGCTGTCAGCATAAAACAAGACATTCTGATCTTCCCAGGCAATGCCACATTACAAGTGGAGAAAATAATAGAGGCACAACAGATTTCCAAAGCTGTCTTCTGACAGGATGTAAATAGCCTAAGAAGAGACCAAAATAAATTCACAAGTCTATAAATTCAGTTTACGCTAAACTAAAATTGAAACTCTCAAGCAGAGGTTTGTAACCTCCTCTTACTGACCAGCAGCACTCCTTGGCAGCTCCTAAACAAAGCAGTCCATACCATGCTATGCTTTTACAAACTCATGGAGAGGAACATCATTTACTTGAAAGACTTATTTCAAGCAGTATAGTAGTAAATAGAAACCTAGCAAAGGGGAGAATATCTAACACTGTGAGGATGCTTAAAAAAATACTAAAGCAGTAATTTTTGCATGCCGGTGTAATTCTCAAATCACTTTGCTCACAGATCTGCAGTTAACACCCATGTCTGCAGAAGAACATAATTTTATATGGCCTGCCTCAAGGCCATTTACATGGCCTAATCCACTCTACAATGAGTGAAACACAAGCAGAAATTATTGTCTTTCATATTACTTAAACACTGCAAAATGACACTTATTTTCAGAACTCAAGTGTGTATGCTTGTTTCAATTTTCAAATAAATCATATGTGACTTCCACTGAGTGACAGTTACCACACTTTTAAACACTTTGTGGTTTGCCATAAACAGGAAAAATCCCAGACACTGGTGACCTGTGGCCCTATTGTGAGAGTCTTCCACTGTCCAGAACAGACACCACTGCACACCAAGCCAGCTCACTCTGGAGATATTGCAGATATTCACGAAAAAGAGAAGGGCCACTGTGTCTAACCATTAAGAGGAGTCAAAGAACCTACAAAGCAGCAGTACCACATCTGCTGCCTCCTCTATAGCAAAGAAACAGTTGGTGCTAATGCACGATTAGGAGCTGAGAGGAATGCAACGAAAGTGTATGCAGGTGGCAGAGGTCACTGAGGGACAGTATAAAGGAAAGAGAGGGTCAAGTTATTATCTGGAATGCATCCACAGGGCACAGCCATCTTTTAAATCAGTTTTTATAATAGCCATCCCTGTATTGATTTAATAATATCTTTATGCTACGGATTTACTGAGCGCACCATAAAGAACTACATCGATGTAAGAGTTGTGAAACCAGGGCTTGTTTCTTTTCCTTACATAGGGTAAGGAGAATATGTCCTACCTTGAAAGCTTCCATTTGATCTATTCTTAATGTTTTATTAGCCTTGTTTCCTATGAAAAGGCAAAAATCTGTCATTCAAATATCATTAAGTTTTTCAATTACAAGTTTTTGGGTAAAATAACACAAACACCACAAAAATTAAATCTGACTTGTAAATCAAAGAGACTGGTATGCCTCTGTGTACATGGCAACTAAAATATTGGGTCTTTTAAGCCTATATTAGCATATACATAAAGGTGAAATGGAATAGAGGGAGAACATCCACTTAGAAGTATGGTTGCATCACACTGGGCATTACAACAGTTTGGAGCATCAGGTCTATAAAGACAAGTTTTCAAGAATAAATAGACACTGTGAATTATACAGACATGGCAAATAAAATACTCATAGACGCTCTTATAAAAATATAGAGAAAACCATCCTAAGGCTAATGCTTTATGTAAAGGAAGGCGAGAGCTGATTGACACTGGCAATAGGGAACCATTCCCAAGTCAAGCCTCTTGGGCACTTACAAAGCATTTGACAAAAACTTATTCCTGGTGTATCAGTAATTGCCACTGACTGCTTGTTCCACCATTTGCCTCCCTCCTCCAGAATTAGAGGAATAAGAGCAACAGTTCAAAGAGGCAGAAACAAACAATAAGGGTCATTTTTAGGCCCTAAGGTTAGGCTTTATGTTTCAGGGTGGGGGAACCCAAAGTAAAACTGTTACAACTTCCCAGTGACCCCAGAAAGGAAGTTACTTAATATTCATGTTGACAGAAAAGAAGAAAGGATTAATCATGCAGAATTAGCATTTTCATTGAGGAGCTTGGTTGAGTCTTGTGTTCCACTTTACAAGACAACTGCTTCACACCACCATTTCACATCTCTCATTTATCGAAACATTGCAGCTTGCTCCTGTCATTAAGTGATGAATAATCAAAGACTTCTTTATTTTTACCTCAGATTAATCATGCAGCCCCCTCCATCTTTCCATGCATGAATGTGTGTTCTGAACATTTTTTTTTAATTTTATTAATTTTTAATTCATGTGGAGTAAAGAAAACTGTTTAATTAGATTTCAATTCTATTGGGAAAACATGGTCTCAATTGAAAGGGCATCACCCAAGTATTGTCACCTCACAGTTTTAAAGTGCCACTGTGCACTATTATCTCTCAAATTGTGTCGCATTTGTGCTAATTTCAAGCCATCTCTTATATTACACAAATAAATGGTTAAAAGAAAGCATCCCTCCAGTTACCTAATATAGAGAAAAATGGTGTAACAATTAATTGAAACAAGTACAACATGTAGACTTAATAATTACTACCATAAAGTAAAAATACAAAACTTCGTACAAATAACATAATAACATCTCTCAAAATAATCAGGCCAAGCCTAAACAATGCCTTGCAAATCTCCTCCCGTTCCTTCATGGCCTTTTCATGATCTCCATCTTCCTCAAAATATATCAATTACATAACAAATCAAAGTATAGCAATCATTACAGTACAGCACAACTTACTCTCAGTATTAAATGCCTAAAGCACTAGCACTAAAATAATGTTTCAAGATACAAAGTGGATTTGTGTGCATGTAACCAACTGAGCATAAAAACAGCATGTTTTCTTTTACTATTAATCATCCTGATCCATCACCTGCAGACTGATCTCTAGCTTTATTCAGTTGACTTTAAAATTACTTAAATGGCAAGTATTTCCCATAATTGCACCAGAAAGAGGGTTCCACACTGGGTAATATCATGCACATAATGCCAGCGCAGCACATCCAGTTGGGCCACACTCTGTTACACTTCTCAAAGATTTGTAACCACTACAGCTCCACATTTTAACATTTAACTATGCATTTCCTTACTGTGTTACCTCCAATTTTAAATTTCAAGGTTTAGTTAAATTACTTGCAACACTACATCATTATTTTTGTAAGGTGCAGACACATTTTAAATTTTATCCCTCATCTAAATTATTTTGACTGAAAAAAGGATGAAATGTGTAAAAAATGAGTAAAAACCTTTCAAAATACCAACAGTCCTCCTGATTCTTTTTTTATCTCCTCTGGTATATTCTCTTTCAGTTGCTTATAAAACTTCTTCCAAATTCTCACTAATTTCTTGTCATCACCTTTGAGTTGTCTCTACTTTGCTGTTTTAAATCACGAGACCTCGAACTGCACATGCTAAAAAGCTAAATGCTCCCCCCATCTGCAGAAAGCTAGCACAAACTTTCCATTCCATTGAAGTTCCAGCTTCACTCTGTTCTCTTGCAAAGCTGATGTAATGGCTTGCCATTCCCAAAAATGCTCTGCTGAGCCACGTCACTGATCTGTCATGGTGTGTATCCTCAGAGGCTAACTTCACACACACATCTTAAACACATATAGAGTATGCTTTACTGAAAAAAAATAAAAATGTCTTTCAGAGTTCTCTGGCAATCAATTTATTCCTTGTTACATATGATTTTTTTTTTTTTTTTTTTTTTGGATTGTAACCCATTTTCTTCCTTAACTACATTACAAACTTCCTGAAGTCCTTTTATATTGGTAACTAACTTCCCTCTCTTCAGATCTGAGAGCCCACATCATCATTTTCTTGCTTATTTCAGTGTAAAATTTTCCATTTAATGTTATCTTTACCAAGAACATTTCCATCCAGACTAAAGTCACCCATATCTACCATTACTCTTTGCTTCTTCCTGCTGCTGCTCCCTAAAGGAAGGGGTATTATCACAGTCTGCAGAATGTGCTCTTTCAAAGCAAAACTGGTAACTCTGATGATTTTCAAAGGCTACATTAAAATGTAATAAAACAAGTAAAATTGTGCCCCCAAAATTGAACATGTGATTCTCTTCCTAACAAAAAACAAAGCAAGATGCATTTACTGAGCAACATGAACCGTGTCTTCACTCTTCTGCTGTTATAAAAAGTATAACTTCCTTGACCATCCCATATATCACATTCCTTTCAAGTTCTCCCCTGGAAGTATTTTCAAACTTAAACTGGCATTAGATACTGTTTTTGTTAACCTTACTGGTGTTCAATTAAGCTGGATGCTTCCTCACAGAAAGAGTGTGGAAACAGAACAGCACCAAATGTTGATGTTTATTGCATATGCACACAGATTTGCTATCCTATGGATCAAAGAAACAAGAAATTCTGTCACTTTGAGGCAGGATATCATATATTAGGACAGCCAAACACAGTGGGAGCTACAAAACAGCATCCTCTGTTTCTGTCACCCCTTTGTTCTGCCTGTGGATGACAACACATTTATTTGCTTGCATTCTGTGCTCATAAATTCTTTCCAAGCCTCATTCATTTTGTCAGGGTACAGATACCACTCCAGCACCCACGTGTGCTGCTGAACACACAAGATACGAGTTCAACTCCAGACTCTACCATCATTATGATACCTGGCAGATATTTCACTCACCTCATTGTTTCTATTTTTAAAATGCAGATGTGGCCACAGCTCCTTTGTGAAGCATTTTGAGACCCACTGATGAAAATCCCATGCAACAAACAGCATTGTCAGCTTACCAAGGTGTCTTCCTGACCTGTACCCTGCATGCACAGATGGCTTACAAGTGTGTGACCAATGTCACTTTCCTCCTGCTACGCCACTGAACAAGATTTACCTGCAACTTCTTGATCTGCTCTGTTTGAGTTTTACCCTCTGTCCTCCTGCAATGTCAGGAAACTCCAAATTTCTAGAGCCGTTGAGAGGCAATTTTGGTTTGTCAAGCTTATTTCTCTAATTTTACTCTAGTCATAGGACAGACCTGTTTCGTAATTTCCAACTACTTTTACATGCATCACATGGAAATTCCCAGAGTGCTAGTTTTTAATAGGACAATATCTTAACCAATTTATACCTTTGGAGATGCAAAAAACCCACATTTAACAACTATATCTATTCATTATTTCTTTACATTATATACATACAGATATATATACACACACAAATTTCATCATGGATAAACAAGATTTTCTTTTTCTTTTTTCCCTAAAATGTAAAAAGAAAAACAATTTATTTGCTTTAAGATATTAATTACATGATAAATTTGGAAGAATAATGAGAACATTGATGCAGCAAACACATGTAGGCTGATTGAGAAATTAAGGTCCATGATGTTTCAGAGCAATCTTTATACCAAAAATAAACCTAGGATTCAATCAGGATCTGCATGTTACATCCCCCCAATCTATAGGGATTTGTGCCACAATTTTTGTCACACAGAATAAGCAAGACACTGACAGTATCACCAGTTATTTTATTTACTGATACAGTTACTCTGGAAATAATTGCTCTTTTCTGACACTTGAATAAATTTATAGGTTTCCCAACTGATTTCAGTAGGAACAGATTACCAAGCAGTAGCACTTTTCTTTGCATTGTGTGTTGGTGAAAAACTTACAAATAATACAAGAAGCTTTCCACACTATGTCGGAGAAGGCTTAATTTTAGACAAGCCCATTGCTGTGTGTTGCAAACACAAAGTGCTGTGCTCCCACCGCAACATCTCAGATTGCAGGAGGCACTAGAAAGATCAACAGAACTTTCTATATTGAAGGACTTATGGGACTCTGTCATTTATATTTGCTTACAGACCTGCACATTTGTGTTCCTGTCACCTTTATCAAAAAAGTCAAATGTTGCTTTAGTGCCTGCATTCTATTTCTCAAAGAAAACAAAAACAGCCATCTAATTACATTTCAAGCATTCTTAATATCAAACAAGTTGATTAAAAAGCGACAAATGGAATCTGCTGTCATCTGGGATGAGCTCTCAAGGACAAATAAATCCCACCACATCATATGCACTGAGAGGCTGCTGTCCTAAACAGTGCTTCCTCCAGCACTCCTCCTCATGCAGAGTGCAAGTCCCAGCACAGCCTCCCAGGCACTCAGTAGCTGTAACCCATCTGTGTACTTCCTAGTCTGCTGTCATCCCTTCTTTTAAGGCTTCCATATTGTTCTACCACACCCCATGGAAGTTTAAGACCAGCACTGCCCACCTATTGAAACCTTTCTTAATAGTAAAATGAAGATAATAATTTGAGAGAATGTTACAGCCAACAGAAAGGTGGATACAAGTTGAAATGCATTATAGGTAAGAAGCTGTTTTTCACTAAAACTCAAGATGGGGTTTTTGTCACAAATGAACCTTCACCAATTCTTACCCCAGATATAAAGGTAATGAAGTCATACCAAGATCTGCATTTAACACAAGATGGTCTCACACAGCACTCTCTCCCCCCACTGCCCATCTGTGCTCCTCTGCAGCTCCCAGGCTATCCCTCCACATCAGTAGCAAGCTTTTGCTTTGAAGCTTGTTCAGTTGGTGAGTTATTCTCACTCAAAAAGCTCAGAGTGATTTTTCTAACTTTGATACAAATTACTTACTTCCTTGGGAGATTTTGTGCATCTGAGATGAGACCTTATTAGTAGGCACAAGAGGTATGTAAAGCCTCTCCCAGAGACCACTCCATTAGTACTAATCAATATTAATTTAAAATTGCATAAAGGCAGCTTTTCAAGTAGAAATTATTTCATCCTTTCTCCCCCTGCCCTGCTCCCCAACGAAAAACCCCACAGCTTTCATTATATTTGAGATACCAGGACACTGTGTCTCTGCCCAAAAGTAATTTACGGATTATCTTCATATCCAGAATGGCTTACCACATAGAGATGAGGTTACTCAGAACAGCTGGGCGAACCTTGCCTTTCACTTCTTACCTTGAAAGCATGTGAAATATATCTAAGCATGAGGCATAAACTGCTTTTAAGAATCAACACACCAGGACCAGAAAAACATAATTGCTCTAATGGTCAAAGGGGAACAACTGACGAGGCTCAGGGTGAGTTTAAACCACTTTCCCTCCCTGATTGCCTCAAGGAACTTCAGCTGCTGCTGCACCTACAAGATCAATGCTGCTAATTGTGAGGAAAATTATTCAGGACAGCACAGAGCCTCCTATTAATGATGCCTGCCAGTAGAAAGTCAGTTTATCAGCTGTGCTAAAGGTTAACATCACTATCAAATACAAAAACTTCAGATGATTATATCACTGACTTTTTAGGGAAAATCACTATGGTGGTACAATAAACTTCAGAATTGGCTGCACTTTAAAACCATTTTGGTTCCCTGCTCATCAGGTGCCCAGCTTATGTTTGTTGGCTAATATTACTTAATTTGACTGTAGTAAGAGTAAAAACATGCCTCTAGTGATCCCTAAAGTTCTGTCAGTATTCTTTAATAACACTGGCCAAGAGAACTAATCTAGGGACAGATATCAGCTCATAATACAGGAAATGGTTTGTTGGAATGCTTCTATTCAGAAAAACCTCAAAAAGCAAAGAGCAAATAAGTGTTCAGTTAAAAAAATACCCCAAATCCAAACAACTGGCTACATTGACAGCAGTTAACCACAAAGAGAGCAGCTCAGGAAGTCAATAAGCCATAAACATTTAGAAGCGGGGGAGACTCAAAGTGCTTGTCCCATTTTTTTTATTATTTTCCAAAATGCATTGTTTTTCTATAATGAGACAAAAATCAAAGGTCTTTTTTGGTGTGATCCAAGCCACACCTTAATGATTTTTAAAAAAAAATAATCATATATAGTAATGGCTGAGAACTTTCATTAAGTTGAAGTAATAATAATCTACAAAACACATAATCTATAGTAATAACCTATAAAATAAATTACACACAATGCATATGGGAAGTGCATAAGACCAGCATTAATAACTTGCAAGACCAAAGTCATTTAATATACTGGAAAACTTGAATAAACTTCTTTTAGAATGCCACACTCTTTATAGCTTGCACAGCTTTACAAAACATACTCTCGTTATCAGAACGATAGCTTTACCCTTCCTTATTTCAAAACCACTTCTTAGATGACTCTCCACTTTTATACTGAATCTCCTTAAAACAGAATTCTTTGTTACAAATAACATTTTTATCTTTTCCTACAAGTAAAATAGAACACCTATATCACAACAGCTCATTTAATAGTTACCATTATATACGTGAACGTGCATAAACATATATTCAGTAACAAACCCAGTGTATTTTGAAGAGCATAAAAAGTTACTTTATTAGCCAAAACCTGGTCTAAAATAGCTTAGAATCTGCTTCAACCCTTTACAGCAAAATGCATGTGAAATACAGCTATATGAGGGCTGCCTCAGTACAGACCCTGCAGCTGATATGGAAAAAAGGCAAGGGAAGGAATCAGAGGCAAACAGGCACATTACTTAACTTTTTAATACATGCTTAATCTCAGCCTACAAATTTAGTGTATTCTGAGAAGATCACAAATCCTTCAGGAAAAAACCCACAAATTAATGAAGGGAGCTACCCAGCCACATGCACCTCCTCATGCCCTTCCCAAATAATAATTGCACCACTCAGTATTCAGAGAGAAACTAACCATGACAGCAGTTGTCCTCATGTCTTCCTAGATTTCACTGGAGAGTCTTCTTACTCCTGCTTGGGCTTGGATTGCTTGTTTCCTTTTTAAACCTTGATCATGCTCACCTGGCTTCCATCTACAAAGCTAATGGGCTTGTTTACAGAATAGAAGCAAAACAGGGGTATTCAATTAAAGAATTTTTCTTTTTTTTCCAAACTAATTTCAGAGCAGATTAAAATAACCTGCATCAGCCTTTGAAAATAAATTATATAGTGACTCAAGCAGTGGAATCTAGCCCTAAGCATATGAAAAAGAAGTATCAGAAGAACTAAAACTGCACAGGTTGCCATCACAGCCTACAGTTTGTCTGCCGTGTCTGTCCATAGACTGCACCTTATTGACTGCCAGCTCCTGTAAAACTACTACAAAGGCACAGACACACCACAGGAGAATAAGATCCGATTACATTTATACAATAAACTAAATTTATAAGTAGAATGAAAGGAAAAAAAAAACCATTTAGAACAACTAGATGGAATGATTTCTGGATGAACGATTCACTTTCCTTTCCTTCTGTGTGCCTACGTGCGATGTCTTCATTAGTAAATCCTCTGTGTAAGGTTAATCCCTTTCAGCTACTTAAGGCTTAGAACAGCTCACATCTCCCATTCCTGCCAAGGTACTACATGCAATAGAGCAAAAGACTAAATGAGATGCCTGTTTTATTAAAACTGCACACCTAAGGAATTTTACCACAAATTTCTACCCATCTCCTATCCTTAGTAATCACAGTAATTAAGCAGCATGAATATGATGATAAGACAGTTCATTTCATGTTTTGGAGGGGATTTTGATAATTGGAGAAAAATGTTTTGGTTTCTTTTTACTTCCCACTCCTCTCTCCTCCCCTCTTGTTCACCTAGACACCTGTTATTGAAACAAAATGTGCACACCTTGAGACATATATTAAGTTGGACCTAATATGTACCCCAACCTTTACTAATTTAAGACATCTATTCTAACTTGTTATCTAGAATCCTGCTATGGACACATATGAGACAGTTTCTCTGATTCCTTTACAACTGTAGGTCTCTATATTTTATAAACATTAAGCAAATACTATTATGTAGAGTAATTTTCAGTTCTTCATATAAAGAGGCATCTGACAAGCTAGAAATGTTTTGCAAATATTTTTTTCAAAATCTTTTATATATATATATACACACAAAACAAATGAGATTTGTGTTCTACCCTCAAAGAAGAACATAAGCAAATCCGCACTAGAAAAATGCTGTAATCTTCCCTTACTTTTAGAAAATTGTTCCCTCACTAGCTCAGAGATGGATATAAATACATGCAATTAGAGAGCATTCCATTTCGAAGTTGTTTCTTTTCTTGGAAACACAAGACAACAAGCAGAACTCAAAGCATATCACCCATTGTCTTCCTGGAAGTTTTTCCCCAATTCCTGTACTACATATTTTGCAATCCTTTTCTCATCTAAATCTAATGATTTTGGGAAAACATGTCCTCCAACTATGCAAAGACAAGTCTTAGCATACTGACACCTGGAACACTGCCGTGGATAACACTACACAGAATATTGGTCAAAATGTGGATGAAGCTTCCTTCACTGCCTCCCAACACTTCCCATCCCACCTGGGGTTAAAAATGAAGCACTGAGTAAATGCTGTGTATTTGATCCTTCACTCCTCCAGATCCTCTGACAGCTGAGAGAGTGAGGTACAGGACTCTGTAGCTCCAAAGGTTCAGCCCAGAAGATATCAGAGCAAGAGCAGGAGAACAACAAAAGCTCTCCAGCCAACAGCAGTAATATACAAATTGTTTTTCCTTTGGAGGAAGAATCCCAGAATCATTTAGGTTGAAAAAGACCTTTTAGATCACTGAGTCCAATTGCAAACCTAACACTGCCAAGTCAACCATTACACCACGTCCCTAAACGCCACACCTACACGTAATAGATTCATAGAATGGTTTGGATTTGAAGGAACCTTAAACACCATCGTGTTCCAACCCCCTGCCATGGGCAGGGACACCTTCCACTAGACCAGGTTGCTCAGAGCCCCATCCAACCTGGCCTTGAACACTTCCAGGGATGGGGCACCCACAACTTCTCTGGGCAACTTGTGCCAGTGCCTTACCACCCTCATAATAATAGAAAAGAGAATGAATTGCAATTCCTGCAGAACCTCCAAGGAAAATGGGGAAGGAAAGGCACATACTTGCCTTCAATCAAGTTCAACCTAGAGCTTAGTAAATAATCATGTATTCTACATTAATTTATCTTTCTCTCCACATGTTCTTCTTTCGTAACATTCAAGACCATATTGAAGGCTATCTGTCATGAGCAAATGGTAAGTTAGGCAATTTTAACATCTCTGAGTATGTGGATTCCAGCAGATGTAAGAAAATAAGGTCCAGTCTCCTACTGATTTACTTTCTTTACACCAAAGGTTTTTTTACTTTATTTAAAAGAACAGATATAGCACTTAAAACACTTCTGAAAATCTGTCAGCTATGGATTATTAAGAGAGGCAGGAGCAGATTTCCTTCACAGACCCAGCAACACCATTTACTCTGACCTAGAGGGAACACCTTTCTGAGCAATAAGAAATAGTCCACTCTCAATGACAACTCAGTCCTAAGAGAATGCCAATTATACCAAGTTTGCACAAACAGATGTATGGCAATTTTGTAATATGGACTACTTTACACCAGGGACAAAGCTAAAACCATTTATCTCAATTAACTTAGGATCTAAGGATTAATTTAAGCTGTTGCCTTAGAGGTGAAAGGCCACCACTTGATCCAACAATCCACCCATACCTCTTATTTACAATAAATATAAACCCCACTCTTTCATTTTTAAAATTATATCTTTCAGACTACATTTTTGTTGTCAAAACTGTATGCCTATTATGTCTTGTACAAAATAAAAAGCTTAGAGCCATTTTTATCAGTGGCTGAGTTTCAACAGTCCTATTATGGTTTGAAAAGATGGCCAATTGCCCTAAAGTAACAAAACCTAATCGATAGGAGGCATGATGGCAATTGAAATTCTTCAAATTAGGAGATCACTTCTAGCTTACAAACAACACTAATAAGTGTCATCAGATTTCCACTCACCCAAGAGCTGCTTGAATTGAAAAGTGCTTTGAAACATACACAAACACAGTAGAATGAAATAGTAAATGAAGGAACATAGATTAGTGAATGAAAGAATTAATTCCTGACAAGGATATTCTCCCAGACAAGAGCTAGCTGTAACATAAAGGTTCATAAATCCACCCAAATTTATGAACTTGGCATTCCTGCTGTTTCAACCCTAGCAATATGTCATTCAACCTTCAGGCAATCCCTGTGCAAGAACACCACACAGTTCTGTCAGTTTAGAGCCCACAATATTCCTCATGGTTTTGACCAAGATCTACTTAATTAAGAAGACTGCAAAAGGAGACAGTCTGGTACATCTTGTGTCACACAGCCACCGTAAACTCCCTCCACTGCAGAAGTGGACAATTGCCTCCTTCACCTATGGTGTCCTCACACCGCATGAGAGCTGGTGCAGTTCTTTACCTACAGTATTGGCAGATGAAATCCAAGGTATGACATCAATACATGGGCCCTGATAAACCAACATAATTAGATGTATCAGTATTTTATCATAACTGGGGACCAGCAATTCATGGAGTATATAAAGTTTCAGACATCAAGTAGCTACCTATACCCCTATTTTCAGAGGCCTCTCAATGCACAGAGTGCAAGCAGAGTAAAGATTTAACTCCTTTTATTTGTTGTTTTCAGTCCTGGTTTTGAGATACAACAGTGATCCTTCTTTTAGCCCTCTGAGTTTTAACATTACGTGCATGTCCAGCCAGTGAACAGGCTGTAACCACGTGCCTGACATGAGTCCATTTTTGCTACAACTGTCAAGACTTGCACCCTCTCATTTTCAATACAAAACCAGATAAATATTCGATGAATTTTAATTTTATATTGTTCAAGTGACTAGTTTATCTATGGTCAAAAAGATTCTTGGCCTTGGTTATGTAACAGCTCTCAGAACTGCAGTTAAAATTCATAATACATCAACTCCATTCCATTCCCCGTAAGTTTTTAACAAAATTCATTATTTGCAGGCATGAAAATCTCTCAATATTTTTTGAAGGGATTTTGAAGTCTATTCTCTGTCTGAGGAATTTTTTTTTCTGTTTTTATATGGGTCTCTAAGCATGAAATTGTTTCTTATACCGTAAAATTGGTGTTGGAAATAAATAAATAAATAAATAACTTCTTTCCTTGAAAGGAGAAGCTTTATATACCTAGTTCTACCTAGGCTGAGATGAAACTTAACTTTGCAGAGGGATTTTTTTCATTAATCCCTCCCACTGTGTAGTTTGAAGATATTCTGCAGTTTCTATGGCAAGTCTAGTTCAATTGCTCCAACCATTTGGAAGATTAAAAATAAACATAAATATAGATTGTAAGCTACACTGTGAATCTCTACTTATACAAGCAAAAGCTAAAACTCTATAGCACAAAATATCAAAAAAATGTACTGCTCTTCCTTTACTACTTTTGTTAACTGTTTATATAATAAAGGAATCTCACTAAGTCTTAATATTCTGAATTCTGTCATACTGAATTTTCATCTCACCTCCAAAGTGTCTCACCAGAGTGAGCAAGAAGTGCCAGGTGCCAGGAACACTGTGTTTAAATAATATTTCTCTAGAAGTTCCAAATATTTGGTTTATCAAAGACACAGCCATGGTGCCAGACAACCATCTCTATCATCATTGTCCACCTCATTTTCCCAACGGAAGGATTCTGAAGGACAGACATCGATTTCCCCCCATGAGCAGGAAGAGGAACAAGAGCCAGTGACATCTACATTGTATTAGGTATGTATCCCATGAACACGCAAACATTTTAGTGGACTGATCTATCCTATTTTTGCCATATTTACTGGCAGTGAGCAAAGCTTCCAAAAACCCTTACAAAGCAAAAGCTCTTCCATTACTGGAAGAGTGAAACAAAACCAGCAAGACCTACTTTTAAAGAAGATGTTACTGAAACTACAGCAGTATTTTTGCTGATTTTGGCGTATTTGGAAAGAACCAAAAGAAGGTAATGATATGTCTGTAAGACAGTATTTATTTTTCTATTATGTTTGTTTTACTTTGTTACTTTTTGAAACTACTACCATGATTTTTATTCTTTATTTTTCCCTCTTGAATATGTCTTTTTTCACTAAAAAATAACTAATAGTACAAGCATTTGGAAAAGTGCTTACAAACACTCTACAAAATTTCTTTCTTGAAGACATGAAAAAAACCAAAAACTAATCA
Source organism: Orthonyx spaldingii (assembly GCA_013397795.1). Taxonomy (NCBI): domain Eukaryota; kingdom Metazoa; phylum Chordata; class Aves; order Passeriformes; family Orthonychidae; genus Orthonyx; species Orthonyx spaldingii. Next base: position 377,435 of record VZTJ01006391.1, on the reverse strand, counting down.
TTTGTACTGACAATTTATCTACTTGTCCCAATGGTCAGACACTATTAACAAACATTTTAACAAGGACATTCATTCTTTTCATCAAAATGATCTAAGTAAATACCCTCCAAGTAATTTTGAGGTCTGGTAACAATAGTTGCATTTGCCATTTAAAGCAAAAATAAATGCAAGTGAAAGTAATATGCAATATCTATTTATAGCTCTCCAAGACAGTTGTACCAAGAATACAACATGCAATAGAATCATTTGCTGATTTATTTCTTTGGCTTATAACATCCAGTTAGGTTTTATTTATAGCACATGCATATGTAACCAATTCATACCGATTTATAAAAAACCTTATATATAGGAAAGTAAACTGTGATCTGAAAAGTTTTCTGACACAGCCTAGAATATTAAAGAATCTATTTTCTCTCCAGGTATTCAGTGCTGAGCATTTTCTTCAAAAAGGCTGATAAAGACTGGAATGGGCTGCCCAGGGAAAAGGTGGAATGACTATTCCTAAAAGTGTTCAAGAAATGACTGGAGATGGCACTGAGTGCTATGGCTTAGTTGACAGTTAAAGGTTGGACTTGTTGATCTTGGAGCTCTTTTCCAACCTTAATGATTCTATTCCCTTCAAATGTCTGACAACTCCTGTATTCAGGAGAATTATAACTTGTAACTATAGTAATATAATTATTCACAAGAGTTATAACTCCTCATCCAAAGAGTGCCAGAATTTATTCCACCCTCATCCCTGTTTTGGGAATACCAAGCAGTCCAGTAAGACACCTGGACACCAATGCTAAGAGGCATGAAAGGAATTTGTTGTCAAATAAAGCACTTGCCTTTCTAATTTGCAAATTTATTACAAATTGGTTTGAAAAAAGATTTTTGACTGCTCTAATAGTAAAAATTTTAATCCTCAGGGCACATGCAGATAAAAGTGGTTACCATAAGTCAACAGCCATCTACTATTTGAAGATAAATAAATGTTGCTTTCATGGTGTTACAGACTTCTTTCTCAAGCTGCTGACTACACTGCTTACTGCTTCATCTGTTGTACATCTTTGACTTGGCTTCCCACAAGTTTTTTAATGGAGCACAGGTGAAACTTCTGGCATCTGTTAACCTTCTGATTACAACTTTATATTTAGTTTGAAGTCACTCTCTTAAGCTTTGTATAATCACAAAAAAAAACCCCAAACCAACAAAAAAAACTTCCTTCTCAGCATTAACTCCCACATTGCCAACTGCTCCAAAACCAAAACTGTGGCCCCACTGATGGTGATGACAAAATTCCCACCATCTTCCGCTGAGTCAGAGTTTCATATACGTTGCACTACAAAACATAAAATCTGTTCTTCAATAGGACTAAGATCAACTGAGGATTAAAAAAACAAAACAAACAAACTTAAACTTTCACCCAGAAAGTATTTAATCCAATTTACCTAGTAAATTAAGAGAGTTCTCTTACAACATGTTTTGTATAGTACGTATTTAGTACTTACTGCATTGTCACAGAATCACAGAATATTCTGAGTTGGAAGGGACCCACAAGGATCATCAAAGTCCATCATAGTTTACTTTCCTATATATAATACCAACTTATAAAAAAGCTTATACATATGAAAATAAACTATGCACAGGACAGCCCCAAGAATCACACCATGTGCTTGAGAGCATTCTCAAAACACTTCTTGAGTTCTGTCAGGCTGGTGCTGTGCCCACTTCCCTGGGGAGCCTGTTCCAGTGCCCAACCACCCTCTGGCGGATGAACCTTTTCCTAATATCCAACCTAAACCTCCCCTGACACAGCTTCAGGCCATTCCCTCAGGTCCTGTCACTGGTCATAGAGACAAGAGATCAATGTCTGCCCCTCCACTTCCCCTCATGAGGATGCTGAATACTGCAATGAGGTCTCCCCTCGGTCTCCTCTTCTCTTATACACATATATCACGTATAGATTGTATAAACGTAACAAAAATCAAGTCCTCAAATAATATCAATTATTTAAAGACTAGTATCAGCACAATAATTTCCTCAAATGTTTCTCTAATCAGTTCATGCCTACCCAGTATCTCTTACCTTTTAATGGTATTTTTTTGTTTACAACTTTGTAGAATATTAAAAAAACAGCCATTGATACTTAAAGTTCATTATCCTTCTATGTCTCAGTATTTCATAAATGCAGAAAGCTCAACCATTTGTAAGAATAGGAAACTTAACAAATCATGTATAAACATAGTTATCTGTAATTCTCACTAGACTGAAAGAGACAATTCTCCATGACAGAGGGGAAACTTGCATGTTTCAAAACTAAAAGGAAGACTTAAGGAGAGGTTTAATATTCAGGAAGGTATCTCCAACTTCACACAAAATTTGGCTTGCACACATAAATTTTGTAAGTTTATTTTAATTTATTTTAATTTCCCCAAGGCACTAGTTAAGCCTGGCAGAAGATTATGCCTCCACAGAACTTTATCTACGCACAGAGAATTCACCAAGTTAGCCTGCCAAAGGACAAAGTTTCTTATAATAGTACTTCCCTCATCAACACTGCCTTTCCCCCCTCCAACCACTGCTGCCCTTTAATTCTTCATATTCAAGCAACATGATTAGAAAACAGCAGCCAAAGGAGAATGAACAGAACAGAAAAGGAGCTGGAAATCAATTGACAAGAAAACAAGATAGAACAAGTCTCGAAATATAAGGAGGCAAGTGACCTGAATGAAACATGGAACATGGAGCACAGGGAATGAAAATCTGTAAAAATAAGATTTTTACTCCCTGGCCTAGAAAAAATCTAGAATTTTCAACCCTACTGATTTCTGTGTAGTGAGCTAAGGCATTTCTCATTTTCTGGCCTATGCAGAGGAAAATGTTCTACAATTAGAAATGTAAAGCACTAACAGTGAGGAGATTTCATATTTGAAACTTGACAACAAAGTCATACCTTTCATCATAGAAAAACTCCAGGAAAGAGACTTAACAGGAGGGGAGAAAGAAAGTGTGAGAAATGATCATAGATTTGTCTCATATGACAGGAAAAGTGTATGCAAACCTGCCTTCCTTACTTGCTTTTCCACTTCAATACCATAGCTATAAACTGCTCCTGATTTAAATAGATGTATGCTACTTAATCTGAAAGAAGTTTATTTTACAAATGCATTGGGCTCTGGGGAGCAGATGAGTTCTCTGGACAATGGTCCTTCCTTCGTCGTGTTGAGTTGCATGAAGAAGGAAATGCAACAAGAAAGACATTCACGTAGATGTCACCATTTACAAGAGGTTTCCTCTAATTTCAAACAAGTGCATAGTTACCACTTCTTTTCTGATTCCTTCCCTAGCATATTTAGACTCCCAGAAACACACAGCTTAGGACTGAGGGGCAGGATGAGGAAGGACAGGCACAGCTCAATGTTTCACCGCAGCAGTGCCTGCTTCCCCCACAACCCCTGTCCCAAACCAGCAGTGCTGAACCTCCCTCTACCTCTTTTCTCCTTCATAATTCAGTGTGGCAGGACTATCAAGTAACAGGAAGGAAAATTATTACTTGAAGACATATTTAATGGTCTGCAATTCTTCCACTCTGATCCTTCTGGACCTCAAAAGTTGCCTTGCTTTAAATGTCAGATAAACAGATGCAGCAGCAGGAGAAACAGTTCAAGTTACCCTTCTTCCTCCGCTATAAACAACTGCACACCTCTCCTGCCATCAGCTGTGTTCTTGGAGACCAAATCTCACTCTTCCTTCTGCCATGGAGTTCCTAAGTGGTACTGGGCACATCCTTTTTATTAACATATTAATAGCTAATCCAAATTCGTTAACCAACATCCACGTGCAGCGACAAAACCGTGTCTGTTTTCCCATGCAGTTCTCAGCAGAAAGAAGGACTCAGCAGGAAGAAAGACAATGGTGCTTTGGGGGTAACGCTGAAGAATGATTGAGGCAACATCTGCTGTGATTTATGGGGGGAAAATTCTTGATCTCAGCACTTGCAACTTTCATGGAAGTAACTGAAAACTCAGCTGTACTGTGGATAGTATTTAAACTAGTCCTAAAGTCTGTGCGGGTCAGGAAGCAAAATAAAAAAAACCCACCACACACAAAAGAACCACACACGATCCCACCCGCATTAGCAGCCTGTAAGATAGAGCCAGTTCCCTGTAATTTAACTTACAACTCTTCCATCTTCATCTTTCCCTGGGGGCAAATTCAGCCCTGACCTAAACAGACACAAATGCCATTAAATTACACTGGGACTCAATCCAGTACTGCCAGGTCACCCAATAGCCTTGAAAATATGGGTGAAACCTATTTTGTCCCTATGGGAATAACAAATCGTTACGAGTTGCTGCACTGTTTTTCCAAGTACATCATCATTGAATTTCTCTATTATCTACATGTCACTAAATTGAGTCAACACAACATTTTAAATTGGTAATGAGACCCTTGGCCACTCACCACTAACTCCTGGTAAGGAATGATGCAGGGGCCTGCTCTGTCCAATCAGTTGATTCCACAGCCAAATCACAGATCTCTGCAGCCACATGTTCACTTTCCTCATTCACAGGACTCACACACGACCTCTTCAGCAGTCTTTCTTGAGAGATATGATTATTGCTTTAAGACTGCTCTCCAGGCTAAGTTTCATTAAGCACTTGAGGAAAGAATATATTGTCTATACATTCACCCTGCAATCAATTGCAAGTGAAATCTGCCATAATTCTCATGATTTTGACAGTCTATTAATATAGACAATATTGGTATAAAACTTATACCCGTTACATCATCACATACAACCATTTCTAACTGCCAAGGTTTAAAAGTAGCCAATGACATATGTATGTATAAGTCCACTTTTAGATCATTGCAGGAGGTGATGGTCAAGTGATTCTTGCCACAGAACAGAATTATTTGAAAAAGCATGATTTAGAAAGTGAATAAAGGATTTCACAAACTAGAACAAGAATACCATTATTATTAACAATCCTTTCTGATTTTAACACACATTACGCACACAAAATGCAACATTACTACTTGAATGCTTCAGGAACACCGAATATTCTGTTGCTTGAAATCGTTTGTAAACAACTTCAGTATCTTGCATTAAAACTGGCAGGACCACTATGAAGACTTTTTGCACACTTTTCTAGATCTAGCAAGAACCAGAAGGTATCAATCACCCAGGTTTAACAGCAGCTGACTGAAGCCATTCATTGAGTCGTGCATTGCTACCAATGTGGCCCCATGAATAAGTCTCAAAGTCTACCCCTCCTTTTTTGTTTCTCTGAGTGGATTCTTAACAGCACAATTTTTTTTTTTTTTAATTTTTTTTCTTTTTTTTACTTTCTGAATGCTTTTGAGAGATCAGCTGGAAAGAAACACCATAAGTAAAAACAAAAGTTTTCAATGGAAAAGTGGGAACAAAGTGGACATATTAAAGACAACTTGTGATTCATGGCCTACACTGTGCTTTGCCCCTCTCTTTACCTCAATACACTTTTCAGTTTTACTGCTGGATAAGAGCAGGGCAGACCACTGCACTTCTCCTAGCAACCAAAAATCACTTAGGGGGAAAAAAGGCATGTTGTCTGCTGAAAGGGAGAACAAAGATATTTGGGATCATACAAAGACAGACATATGTTCTTTTGCATTTCATTCTAAATTGAACAGTTGTCAAAAAAGAGTCAGTAAATAATAACAATAGTAAGCAGTTCTGGTTTACATTGATTCATATTTAATTAAATATCTGTTTTTCTACTTGTCACATTTCATTTTCCTTTAATTCAGTGCTCCAATGGTTCCTACTACTGTTTAGAGTTTTTCATTCAGTGACATAAATTGTATCCCTTACAGTTTCTAAAGTTATTTTCTTATATCTATACTCACTTCCAATGATCTCTCCACACAGATTTTTTTTTTTCTTAATCTAGATATATACAGAGAAAACTATTCTTAGGGATTTAAACACAACAGCACTAAAAGACAATTTTATCATAGGATCCTCCTATTCTAAATGCTGAGATTTTACCCCATAGATAGGATTTAAGTGTTACAGAACACATTGGCTGATCTCATTAGATAGCAACCACAATGCACAGTTTACGATGATGAAACAAATTCAAGCAGAAGGAAAAAAAAAAAACCATAGAATTTTGTAATCCAGACATACATCTGAATTGCCAAATCACATTGACTAGCTTAAAATCAAAGCATTATAACTTAAAATCCAGTTTGGTAAGGGAACATATGCATCGATCAAGGTTAAAATGCAACCTGCAGTATTTCTTTCAGTTAATTTTTTTCCACTAAAAGTCCTTTGTTTAATAGCTTGACTGCCTTGACATAAACCAACTATTTTAGTTAGTCCACTGAATTCTTACATATCATAAAAACATATATACAAAAAAGCCCCAGCCAATTTATCACAGCACTTCTGCAGTGTGTCAGGTTAAAGCCAGCACAGACCTTAGTTCACTGCATCAAACTACAAATTAGTGTTTTCTTGCAGCCACTCCAAACAAACCTGGACTAAAATAATTTAACAGAAAAGCTTATTCACTTCATGGATAAGTTATGTATAAATGACAAAGCAATGGTAAAAGTCTGAGCATACTGAGTATGAAACAACCCTGAGTTGTGCTCAGGGACCAGCACGCTCATGTTAAGCATGACAGTGGTGCTTTTCTCCCCTGTTCATTCCCTACATCCTCTAACTCAGTTCCTCTGCTGGGTGTCTCTCTCCATCAAGCCACGGACCGGGAATCAGGCTACTATCCCACTTCCTCTCCCAGCTTACAGTGAAATTTCTCTCTCCAGAAAGCTGTCAGAGCTGGGCAGTGCTACTGTACCCACAGGAACAATAAGAATCTGCAGGTCTCAAAGGTGACATAATATACTCTGGAAAGTGAGAAGGAGGATGCATGCACAGATCCTTTTCCTGCAGGCTCTACTACAGAGTGACACTCCCAAAGAGATCAAGTTTTCTAGGGAAAAGCAACCCAGGTGAAGAAAACACTTTTTCCAACTAGCTTAGTCCAACAACTTTGCTATGCCATTTGAGTTTTTCATAATACTGATAGGAAAGGAACTACTGTCCATCCTTGAGCTACAGAATTCTCTTCAGGATAAAACAAACTGTTAAAACTGACCCTTCCATTTGCCAGGATGAAGTCATCTGGGCTACAGGACATGTAGACCTTGAAAACTGCAGAGAATGACAGCCTGAGAACCCATGATTATAGGGCTCGTGCAGCATTAAAATGCTTTCATAACTGCTTTTTAACTCTTGACATTTTCACTGCAGTAAAAAAAGTACCTCTGGTACCCTGGCATGAACTGTCCCTCCATTCACTATCAATGAGGAACAAGTTGACTCATGTTAGTTACCTGACATTTTGGTTTCAAAAGGTTAAATTTTTTCCACTCAGTTTCTCTTGCAAGTCAATAGCAAGTGATTAATAGAAGTGAACCACAGCTCGCTGTGTTTTACAACTTGCTGCTGGCCATTTATTCCTTACTTATTTGTCCAATCTGCATTTATGACAGGCACATCAGAGATGCTCTACTCTCCTTGGCACACTGCACTGAAGCTATAGAGGCAATGCCTAAATACAAATGAAAAGACCATATGCTGCAACAGACAGGGTGGCACAACCATCTAGGTAGTCGCTAATGAGTGAGACCATACTTAGCTCCTGGCATCCCCACTCATCCTACCAGTTCATTTCCATGTATCAGACCAAATAAACTGTTCTCTGAACTAATCTGAGAAAAAGTGAGGAGAGAAAGTAAAAGCAAGATATAACAAAGTCTAAAGTAGCCCAATGGCAGGTCCTTCACTGTCATCAGACTGAAGAATTCTGCTGGAACTGAAGTGGTACAATGAAGACTCACTGACAAGGGTAATTCTGCAAGCAAATACCACATATCCTTAAGGTTGCTCCGAATCAAGTTTGGAAGAGTGTCTTGTGCATTAAGCACCTGAAAATGATGAGGAATGAATCTGAAGATGTTTTGTGTTCTTCCAGTCATCACTCGGGGAGCTAGAACTGAAGGAGTATCCCCACAACCACGACAAATAGTAGCATTGAAAGTCTGCAATAGCACCTGCATGCACACAATCTCGATGAGTTACAAAATACACACTGGAATCACAAGATAAGGGTGACCTTCAGTTATCAGCAAGCCAGAGACACGATGTTTCCTGGGAGAAACAGCAAGACAAACAAGCAACAAGGAATAATGTTTGCCAGCCTATCTAGTACATAAGCAGAAAGTTCTCTCACAACCCAGTTAAACAGATGTATTAACTCAGGGATCTGCAGATAATAACTATTATTTAGTTAGTTTACAAAAAAATATATTAAAAAATGACTAGGGGAGAGTGGTAAAGAGCTTAAAGTTCTATGCACAAGATACTTCTGCCAGAACAATGTTTAGATGAATAACCTCACTTCACATTTGTCCATAACCCAGAGATGAATCTCAGTGAGCCTTGGCCACCAGAGCACAGCGGCTCAATATATGTATCAGCAGGTTATTATGTGGATACCAATGGTTAGTCTGTCTATTGTTGTTCATATATTTATTGATGAAAGCTATTATTTTAATAAAATTAAGAGAACATCTTGGATCTCTTCCACGGTAGCAATGCCAAGATAAGCTGCAGGGATGAAATTAAAAAGGGATTTTTTACTTCATGGACTTTTGGCTTGAAAAAACATGAAGAATGCATATCTTTACATACACAACACAGCACAAGAACCAGCATTTTGATTACAAAGGGAAGCTCTGCTCTAGTAAAGAGAGCACTGTAGGAACGAGAAAGGAGTGAGCAGAACTGAGGCATCAATATGCACTTGTACCCTTTAGTATTTATGTAGCTGTTGCAGTCTAACAACAAGCCAACTTCATCTTGTAGCAAGATTACCATACATGAATTAAGATATGAGCCTTTACAGTAAATCAAGATAATATCACCTGCTTTCACAGTGTTCTGTGAACTCAATAGCAAAACTTACAGATTTCAGTGGTGCAGAACCAGGACCTAAATTAATGGGCCTTATTTAATTACCCACTATAACAAAAAAAGTTATTAACCACAGGTGATTAGCAGTTATTTTGTTATGGAAAAGGTTTGAGGTGAGGACAATACTAAACTCAATCTCATTTCTGGATGTATAATTTCAAGGGCAGAGAGTCCACAAGCTACAGTACAAATCAGGAGTGAGAGTCAGGATGGCGACACTAAAATATACATCTGCAAATCTCTATTTCTGTGCAAATGTTTTTCATTCAAAGACCTCATAACTAACAGTCCAAACTACTATCCTGAATAAAAAGTATCGCTCAACATTCTCTCTGAAGTAGTGATTTAAGATCAGATTCCATACCCATCCACATACCAAAACAAATTGTTTTGAACATACAAGGCATGTGTATGTCAAAGTAAAACTGCAAGAAACTTCATATAACAATAACAGAGTACTGTAAAAATTCAGCAGTTACACGTAAGAAATGTCTGTTCAGTCAGAACCAAAAAGCCAACGCATTTCTTTATTTGGCAAGAGCAAATACTTGCTTTATTCTGCCTTCTTGCAAAATAAAGAGATTTCTATAGAAATGTAGAAAAGCACACCAGTAATGGAGCCTCTTGGCAAGAAACAGCATCGATATGATCACCAAGTATCCTCCCCAAGGTTGGTGTGAGAGGCGTGAGCCAGATGGCAGCCACGGGAAGAGCAACCTCTGCCATGCCAGCTGAGATAACAGATAAAACCTGACAGCAGCGTCCTCTTAGGTGGCTGAAACAGAATGCACAGAACCTGTTAGCAATCTATTTAGCCCAGATCAATATTTGAATTGCAATTCAAGGGTAGCAAATGGCTAAAAAGCCATTGCATACTCTTCAGTAATTTCCACTAAATGGTTCAGCGGCGGACAGAGCACGTCTCAAATGCAGGGCTATGAGCCCACGCAGCATTGCTATGGAAAAGCCACTCCTGCAAATGGAGTTGACTGGACAGACCAGCCAAAGCCCCCTTTTCCTCTCATCACGTTTTTTGGCACATCTTCTTGATACTTTCTATGCATTCTTAAAAATGTACTTTAATTCTTTTGTCTACTTTTGAGGTTGCATATCTTTAGTCTACGTTGCTGAAACTTAATTTCCCTGAGCAACATCAATCTCATCATTCCAGGGAGTTCCTAATGGAAGGATTATTGTAGTCACTGCAACTCACACAAAGGCTTAAAACCCCCTAATCTGAACTTTTCAGAAAGATTTGTGAAGTATCGGACCTTTTGCAGAGCTCCAAATTAGTAAAGACAATAACCAAAGTACCTGGATTATTGTATTACTTTCCAAGCAAACTCATCTCTGGAAGTACAATGACAGGGTTCCCTCATTGCTTATCTTCTGCACAGAAAAACATACTGTTGCAATGATGACTTACCAGACACGAAGCAAAGAAAGCAAAATCTTAGGACTAATTCAGCAAAACCTGTCATCATAGGCATAAATTGATTCTTACTCAGCAAAGCTTTAAAGCATATGATTAACTTGGAACACGTGTTTAAATTCTTATTAACCTCAGTGGGATGGGAGCAGTTAAATGTTCTGCAGAATTGGGTTCTATGGAAGAACAAGGTAAAAGAAACAAAACTGCAAATTCTCCAGAATTTTACTCTTAAAGCATTAAAATGCACACATTCCACAGAAGCAAAGGTTATCCATCAACAGCAAAACTCACATGAAAGATCAAGACCCTGTCAGCTCAAATACTCACTGGAAGAATATACTCCAGCTTTATATGTAAGCCATGTTCTCCAACAGGCAACAGGGACCTGCACAAGGCCACAGATGTGTAGTTCATAGGCATGAAGAAATACAATTAATAAAAAAAAAAAAAAAAAAAACCAAAAAGGAAAAGAAATACAGAATGTTTCAGCCACCACACTATTTCAGATGCACACTTTTCATTAAGAAAAATAGTGCTTTGGAAATATATTAAGATGAAGATAAAATGATGTTTTTACAGAATTATTCTCATGTATCTTTAAGACCTTCGCCCATTCAAGAGCATCACACTTGCAGTTTTCAAGGGACTAAAAGCCAGTTGTGACATAAAAGGTTGTCATTTTCATTGAATGTACTCATGTACTACCAGGCCAGGGTCTGGATCACGAAAACCTGTGTTCATGTCTGTTGTTACCTTTTCTCTTAAAACTTTTTTAATGATTGGAAGAAAGGTAACAAAACACATATCAATGAAAGAACAATCAATTGAACACTATTAAAAACCCACATGTAACTCTTTTAACTCCAGTACTTCATGTGGCTCACTTTATGGTACAGACTCTATCTAGTGGGGTGTTTTGTTGTTTGTTGGGGGTGGGGGGAGGGGGTTGTGTGTGTGTTTGGTATTTGGGAATTTTGTGTTTGGTTTTTTGTTTGTTTGCTTTTTGTCAAGAACAATAACCAAGATTAATAGCTAAAGAAAAAGACAATTGAAGTTATTCCCTCAACAGAGTGCAAGAATATGGGCAGGGTTACAGGACAATCAAAAGCACAATAATAAAAACCCTAAAATCTATATATGTGTATGTAGCACATGTTTTCTGCCACTTTCACTCAGCTGTGCAATGTTCAGGTGTCCTAAAGCCATGGACAGCAAAAAGAACTTCAGAAGAAAAAAATATCATTTTGATCTATATCGCTTTTGAATCACTATATAAAACTAAACTCAGAGGGAAAAGGATGGTTAACATGCCTCAAATGCTACCGTGTCTATGTCTGGACCTCTGGCCAAGAGAACAAACAAAAACGCCCAGCCAAACCCAACAACAAAACCCCCTCAAACCCAGAAATGCACTAAGAGGTAACTTTCAAATACAGGAAACAAACCAAGAACCTATGAAACAAGAGGTCTGTTGGGTTTTGCCTTTTATTCTTAAACTAAAGCATTGCAAATGGTGCTGATGTTGATAGAGATCTTTTCAAAGCAACTAGTGGTGTATGTCAGCCTAAGATGTGATGGTAATTACTATGCTTCTAAAGAGACAAAAGCACTGTGTGCCAAGCTTGCCTGCCAGTATTTCTTCAAAGCTACTTGTTAGTCATTTCCACAATAACAGCTTATATCTACTTGGTCATGATGTGCTATCCACAAAGCTCTTTATTTATTTATTTCAGAGAGTTGTTAATGTAGGCAAACTTGACAGTCTCTGCAATCTCTTCCCACAAAAGGGAAGTACCACATCTATTCTAGGCAGCTTCTTGGCAATTTTTTTCTTAATGGTCTAAATTAGCTGTGTGCTTCACCTGCACCGCCCCACCCTCATAAGGCTAAAGCAGAACAAAGGTTCTACATGTGTTCCCCATGACAAAACTTGAATAAATTATGTCGTGCTCCTGTCGTTCCACCAAGCTGGTTAATTGCATTTGTTTCATATATCTCCAAACAGCCTGGTACTTTAATTACATTCTGTAACACCAAGCTCCTCTGATTCACTCTGTCACTTCCACTGAGCACTTTAATTGTATTCCTTCTAGCTACATACAATTTTAAACACTTACTAATAATTACATTTCTATAACCTGATGTTTGCAGTTTTTACACAAAGATACCTCCAATATCAGTGCTCTTAAAGTTAAGGATCTTTTGTTATACCAAGAAAAATAGAGCCAAACATAAAACAAAATCCCTGCAAAACTATGACTGCACTGATAGACAAAGATGTTCCATTAAATCCTTTTACAGTTAAAACTTCTCCTGTTTAGTTTAGCATGTGCATACACTATGTAGAAATTTTCTTATCGACTGACCAAACTGAACATTAAACTGCAGAGCATATTATGCACCCAAGGTAAAACTGTACTTGAGTCTGCCCCTCTTCTATTTTGCCTCCTTTCTTGCTTAGGGGGTGGTGGAGAAACACCCAAAGCAGCCTGTGACTGCGAACAATAAACCCCGAGCCCTTGCCTCCGGACTGATACACTAAATGCTGTGAGCAGCTTCTTGGAACAAAGTTTGCTCTGACACACAGAGCAAAACCATCCACGGTCCTAAACACTGCATTCACCTCAAGTCTGAAGGAGTGTTCAAAGCTGCGAATACCCAGAGCTAGCCGGGCTGCCGAGCATTTGGTGCCAGCGCAGCCTCTGTAGAGCTGGATGCTCGCTCCTAGCCGTGCGCTTGAGCGGCTCCAGTGCATCCACCGCCTGTGCAGCAGCACAGCGCCCACCCCTACTCTGAAAGGCAATTTACCCTTGCACTGAAGTTCTCGCCCGGCTAAACCGTACTTCCCCAAGACGATAATTTACAGCTCCCCATCCAGTACTTAAACTCGAAACCACAAGAAACGTTTGCAGAGCACACCCAAAGGAGGGGGGGGCGGTGTTCATAAGGAAACCCACCCTTTCCCCAGACGTTGCTAAGCTCCATGAAAACCCTCCCTCCGGGAAGCTCGGGGTGAGGATGGATCTGCCGGGGAGCCGCTGCCGCCCCACCTGCCCGGCTCGGCGGGGCTGGACGGAGGCGGAGCGGGGTGGCCGGGGCCGCGCTGCCGCCGCCCCGCGCTCCCAGCCCGCCTCCCTCCCTCCTTCCGCTCGCCAGCGCCGAACGAGGCGCTCAGGGACTCTGGAAATCAGCCAGTCCGCCTCACCTGGAGCCGAGGCAGGGCTAACCTATTTATTTCATCAGCTGGCTCTCCCCCTGGAAAGTTTAACAATAGAAAGCGGCAAAGTAATACCAGCTACAACCGCTCTCTGCTTTTTCTCTCCCCTTCCCGCTCCCCAACCCCAAATAAAAGATTTAACACGGTAGTTTTTGCTCGCCACCTCAAACTGACATCCTTCCATTCATAAGCTGCTTTTCCATTAAGTTAGGAGACGGGAAGGGCTGTTTATTGGAAACATATATTCTCCCGATCCCTCCCTCCCCAAATACCATTTTTATACCAGGAACAAACTTAGGGCTCTGTAACGTTAAAGCTTATAATGCCATCCATGTGCTGTCTCAAATCAAATTCAGATGAAGGGGATTTCTGCACAGAAATGACATATCTAAAATAAGCGAACTTACCATAGACTTGAAAAAATGCAAATCCGAAGAGCAGGAGTGGCGTCAGCAGACCCATTTTGACATATTAAAAACAATCCCGATCACTTGCGAGACCAATTCCACAGAGACAAAAAAAAAAAAA
>VZTJ01006391.1:340256-357082 GCA_013397795.1 Orthonyx spaldingii | reverse complement strand
AAAAAAAAAAAAAAGATACAGTGTGTTTTCCACTTTGCAGCTTGGTCAAAAAGTCAAAAAAGCAGAAAAATAATCAGTAGTTAAAAAGAGAATTTGGAAATGGATTATGCCTAAAACCAGCATCAGATTATTTATTTTCTGTGGCAGAATGAGGAGGTGAAGGAAAGCTTCTAGTTATGGCATTCACAAAATGTGAAGCACAGATCTGTGTTTCCCTGCGGAGCAGAAGAATGCAGCACACCATCCATTGAGATACCTGGAGCTGCATTGTTGAGAACAGCAGCATCTTTGTTCTAAAGGGACAAAAACAACAGAAAACACATCTGTGACCCTCTGCAGGAGTGGCTGGAACTCAAAACCCATAGTGAGGAGTGCAGTGCCTGTCACAGCTCTGTCACAAGCACTGAGGCTGTCCCAGAGCTGCTGGGTTTTGTATAGATTTGCAGAGAGCAGGTGGAACCGGGCTCTTTTCAGAGGTGCTCAGGGATGGAACACGAGGCAATGGACACCAGCTGCAGCATGGGAGGGTTCTGGTCGGATGTCAGGACACAGGATTTACAAACAGGTGCCTGAGGAGGCTCTGGAATCGCTGTCCCTGGAGATATTCACAGCCTAATTGGACAATGTCCTAGACATTGAAGGTGAACCTGCTCTCAGTTGGACTAGAGGATCTCCAGAAGTCTCTTCTGACCCACATTTTTCCACTATTCCATGATTCTGTGACTGGCAAAACTGACAAAGCTCCAATCATGCAAGTTTTTGTTTGTATTTTGTTTGACACCAAGCACCAAGGTTCCTAAGTAGAGAATTATGTACTCAAGTGTTCAGGAGCACTTACTTCTTTTATAAATTGCATAAAACTGCACATACAAGCTATATATAAAAGAATTGCTTGATTTTCCTCAAATTAAGCCTGTTGCAATAATAGGAGCCTTTGCTGAGAGATTCCTACGTGGACTGACCAGTGAACATTACAGGAGCAGGAGAGCATTCCTTGCTCTCTTGTGATTGGAAACACTTTCCATTGGAACTGCAGTATTTAGAAATAATAGCCTTTCTACCAAGTGCAGTAAGTTGCACATCAGGCTTATGGCTGGCTCCACACTAGACTGCAGCACGAATTCATTATTTGCAACAGGTCACACTGCATCCCTTCCAGGCCTTCCCCGTGTCAGGAATTTCCTCTTACACACTAATATTTTCATATTGGTATGTCTTATAACATCTCCTGTTTGTAAGAGCTGTGAGTGTGACTGTCTGCTGCATCAGGAACTTCTATTCCCTCTCTTATATCCAGAACTCTGTGTAAGTTATGCATTTCTTTGTCTAATGAAGTAAAAGTCAATTACTTAATAAGATGAAGGCACCAATTATGGAATAAAGTGCTAATCTATGTAAATAAGGACATCAAAGACATATTCTATCAACTACAAATAAAATAAGACTCCAAGAGTAATTTAGTTTTTTCTTTTGATAATGTCATCCTCTATCTGGACATTAATTTTAATTAAAAAATAACAAAAGTGCCCTCTTCTACAACCCTAATTCACACAAAGAAATCCCAAGACAATTCCTTAAGTGACAAGGTAAACTTAATTTCCAAAGACAGTCTAGCTTTCCAGGGAGCATAAGGTGGTCATTGTTTTATTCAATAAAAGAATGAGTGTTTAAAATGAATAACTGGAAGGTGATAAAATCTTTCCCTGTCTGCAGGACAGATGCAAGTGTAAAATTCTCACTAGAAAAATGTGTTTTTTCATAGTGCAATCAGATGGATTCATGTGAAATTAAGTGTAGCTACTGCACCCTGACTTCCAAGGATCAGAAAATCAGGCGATACTTCAACACAGTTATAACTGTGCACAATGATACACAAATAAGTCTTAAGCTGAGCTCCATATTCCTACAAAATTATATTAGAAATAGCATGTTATGCTCTCTTATTAAGTGACATATGTCATGCTTTCCATAACAAGTGCGTATTGACAGCCAACTACATTAGCCAACAATATTTACGCTTTAATTACAGCTTTTAAAATGGAAATATGTAACTATAGTATGTACATAACTTAACAGTTGGACTTGATATCTTAGAGGTCTTTTCCAATCTTAAAAATTCTGTGATTTTATGATATGTTGTGGTATGTTAACAGGGCCAAAATTCATAAAAGTAGATCCCTGTGTAAACGCCCATTATGTAGGTACCCATTTGTAGATGGGCAAATATTCTTATAATAGGCAGTGTTTGATTTAATAATGTAGGAAACAAGATTTATTACATCATTAACAAGTCAATTCACTTGGAAATTCTAATAGACACATCCAGTATTGTTTTTCAATCTTAAATGGCTTTTGAATTTAGCTGCATTTCATAGTGATTGTTCTGTGGAAGGAGACAGGCTCAGTGTGTTCTCTTTGTTACCTCTGGCCTCCAAAATGTCATCAGCACAGACAGGTTACACTTAGCATAATTCCTGCTTTATTACAGTCCTCAACTGTAACCATATATTAGTCAAACCAAGGACCAGTTGTGGTACCAGACAGCTTCTGATTTATGAAGAAGTCAGCTCCCAAGGATCTGGCCCGTCACTGTGGTGGCACCCCTAACAGCGTTAGGGGGTCGTGCTTGTTTCTACCAGTGGGTTTGTAATGTTCCCAGCAGGCTGTGATTCTTTTCTTGCAATATGGTGCTGTCAACACTGTTCTCATCAGTTATACATATCAGTGGATTATTAACAATATTTGTCAGACTTCTATATTAGTTTTGTCCCACAACAGCCTTGCCTCACTTCAGCAATAGAATTACATTTTACATTGTCTCGAGAAATGCTTTTAAATTAGAATTGATGTTTCAGTCATATGATTTTTCACTCCTGATGTAATTTCATTTTCTATCTAAATTTTTATATGAGTATATGACTTATTTTTTAGAACTGTGATCCTATTAAAGACAGCTGAAAACCAGAGAATTCCCACAGCAGAATTTGGGCTAATACTTCTCCCATGCATGGCAGACTAGAAGAGTGGTCAAGAGTCATACAAATTTCAAAAGTAAATGGAAAAGAAACATAAAACAAGGAAAAAATTTGAAGCCTCAGAGCAAGACTTCCTAAAATGTATGCATTTAATCAAAATGTCGAATATGTACAAATGTAAACACCAAGTATCTTGTATAATCACTAGAGGAGCTATCATATTTTGTATATTTTGCAGCTAAACCTATTATGGGATTTGATTGCTTAGATTGTATATAAAATCTCCAAACTTTTACCAGGAAAATACGTGGGAATGTTTTCCTCCATGCTGCATATCCCATTATACTGGGAGCAGCTGTGCCAGTACACAGCCCCTTTAAAACCAATAAAACTGAACATGCAAAGGGGCCAGCTCAGAACACAGAAGCAGAAGCCAATGATTCATCTGAACGTCTGTCTCTGAACTGAAACACAAAATAGCAATTACCTCAAAGCTGCTTGCTGCCACAGCGAGGAAGACTCTCTCACATTTAAAGCACACTACCCACACAACAGAAAATAGGTTGTGATTTTTTTATTTTTTTTTTTTTCCTATTCATTGTGCAGCTTGCAATACTGGGCTGATGGTGGAATTTAGCACGTTTCAATCTCAGGCACCAGGTCAAACCTTGCCCCATGATGATGGTGACCAAAAGCTATTGTTTCCCACTTAAATTATTTTACAGTCAGCTCCTTGTAGACAAGAGAAACACATTGTAAGCTTATCTTACCCAGACAATCAGCAATAGCTCAGCCTTCTAGGACAACCTAGAGAAGAATAGGGCATTTCGCACTGCCATGGCCCAGAAGGTTCTTATCTTGAGAATGAAGAAAGAATTGGGTTTCAACAGCATCTACCACAATGAGATCCTGTTACCAGGACTGTGTATCTGTGGACTTCTGTAATATAAATAGTAATTAAATCCCACTGCCCCATTACCTGCTGAAAGATTTTCTAAAAGAAATGTGTCTTCCATGATTCTAGCAAAAAGTTATGTAAAAAGTTTACTTTTTATCATTTCCCAAGGGAGGAAAAAAATATAAAAAATATATACTTGTTCTTTAGTCTGTAAGTGGCATGTCTATTAAAATGTCAGATTGAAAGTATATGAGCCAATAAAGTGAAGCCACAAGATTATTTTTAAGTAAGAAAGGGTAAATATCATTATATATGAAATTCAGAATTCTGTAATAATGCCTAAGATGTGTAGGTGGCATGAAATAATGAAGATATATGCAGGATTGATTATTTTGCTATTTTAAAAGAAACAACAGTCTAACCTGAAGAATAGAAGGAAGGAGATATTCTCATCTAAATTTGCCCAGAATTTACTTGAAAGACTTCCATGAGTACTTACAGGACTTGAATTCTCATATAACAAAAAACACTGTAAGTCTTTTCCAACATCCTTTGGAAGAAATAGCACAGCTGATCTCAAATAATTGAATAATGCAGCAGGCCACCAGGGGAATTTTCCCTTTGGAACTGTAGAGAACCTTTCAAGTGACCTGTATTTCAAAGAAAATTGACTTAAAATCCGCTGTTCTTTTACTGTTGACCACCACTGTTCTTCAGTGTTTCTGCAGGTATAGGATAGAGCTGGTTATGTAATCACAGTAGTACTGACACAGAAACCTGAGTATAGCTTTTTTTTTGCTTTTTTTTTACCTCCATAAATCCATTTCTACTCTTCATCAGGAGCTGTAATGATAAGACAAGGTGGAATGGCTTCAAACAGAACGAGGGCAGGTTTAGGTTAGATATTAGGAAAGAAATTCTTTACTGTGAGATTGGTGAGGTACTGGAACAAGTTTCCCAGAGTAGTTGTAGATGCCTCATCCCTGTTCAAGACCAGGTTGGATGGAGATCTGAGCAACCAGGTCTAGTGGAAAGTATCCTTTCCAACCCAAACCATTCTCTGATTCTGTGAATCTGTTTAATTTTCCTGACACGACCTGGAAGTTGGTCAGTGATTCCACATATGCTCTGGTAGAGGTTTGAATCTATTAATTTACAAATGAACATAAATCCACATTGTCCAGATGAAATGTACAACATCTTCTCAGTCAAGAAGGAATTTTAGCCATCAACAATTTGCAGTGTCTACCCTTAAACTACTTAACATGAAAATACAGAGGATTATATTTCTAAAATTCTGTCAAGGCCAGAATATATCAGTGACCAGCATATTTGCAGAAAAGCTTGCAGCTGCTTAAGTCATGTCTTGGACAAGGAATATAAGCCTTCCATAACACCAGCACAACAAGAGGAAAGAAACTGGTGTTTGATACACACAGAGATGTCTCTTCCACCAGTTATTTAAATAAGGTTATAGATGCAAGAGTGCCACAAGAAGGCTGGAGCATCTGAACCACAAAATCCTGGATGTGTAAGCAGTGACTTAATCCAAACACTGCCAAGTGAAATCACAGTGGTAGATAAAACAATCGAGGAAAGTGCTCCTTAAAAGAGTGTCAAGATGAGCAGAAGAATGAAACGAATGCTGAGTGACAGCAAGTAAATGTGAAGAACCCCTGGCATCTTATATGGACATCTTGAAACATCTTAAAATACATTGGAAATTTTAGATTTGAATTGTTTAAATCCCTAGAAATCAAAGCTGTAATAATTAATAACCACATTTCATAATCTAGGCAAATAGCAGATGATAGATGGTTCTTTCGTATAGGAAGAGTGTCCCTTACTACATTTTCAAAGTCTTGCTTACCAATAACATTTTAGATCTACATCACATTTAAGATGCTTAAATCAAACTGCTTAATATTCGAGACTGACAGGCTCATTAAGATGAATAGTAGGATTGCTGTCATAGACACTTCAGGCACTTACAGTAGGAAATTTTCTATTTTTAATTCCAAATATTTAAAGGGAATTTTTTATCATTAGAACTGCAACTGTCCTTCTTTTCTTTGAGAGGCTTTACTTTATGTTTGGCATCTCAACTTTATTTTGGTGGTCTCTTACATTCTGAACTATTTAAGCAAAAGAGTAGTGACAGCAACAGCTTTGGTATAGTAGCAATCCATTTTTTTTAACCCATTCATAATCTCTAGTAATTTCTACCTGTCAATATTAAAGAACCATCTACTGTAGATATAGGTGCTTGGATTGATACCACCATATACTGACTCCCATTTGGTCTATATAATTTTAATGAAATAAAAAATACCTACCAAATTTTATTCAACATTAAGAGCAAAACAATTTTGCAGAAAAACTGTTTCTCCAAGGCCAAGTTTATCAAAATCAGTTAGAGGTGTTTCACAGTGCTGTGAGCAACTGTGTGGAAGCCTCATTAGTGCTGCAAGTCAGTGTGAGTTAAGTTTCTGGCTGTTAGTTTCTTCTGAGTGCGTACCTATCTAAACATTTTTATTCTAGCAGTGTATAAAAACTTCCCTCATCAAGATCATCCTTGATCTGGAGATCTAGAAAATAAATCAAAGACTTTCTAAAGGGAGTTTGGAGTGCTAAGTACTCTTCCTTCAGATCAAATAAAAGTGCAAGTACAGCTCTTGGAGTAGTAAGATACTTGTATTAAATAGGAATTAACACAGGATCCCTCAAGCAGCATAGGTAGCCTGGCTCAGAAGCTGTGTTTTGTGATTACTGGTGAAGAAAGCAAAGACAAAGGCCAGGAGACAGGGCATAAAAATGTGATGGTTAAAACCATATATAAACAGGAGCAGAAAGGCAATTCCAGGAGAAAAACAGGAACACAAAGGTATCTTAGCAGACATCTGAGTGTGACAGCACAGAAACCTCTTTCTCGTGAGAAAGAATCTATTTGTTTGTATAAACTGAGATAAAAGAGCCTTTTTCTCATGCACCTAGGTGGCCAATTAGCTGTAAGGGGTGTACAGCTAATGGCCAATCAAGTGAGAGTCCATTTTGTATATAAAAGCTGAATTTAATAAATAAATTGATCTCTTTTGCCACTTGACCTCTCGAGTTGTCCTTGTTCGACATCCACTCAACAGCGACATCTGAGGAAAGAAATTACTCCTACTTTTGTTACTTCCACAGAAAAGGAATCTCATATAGTCTTTGAAGATGTCAGGAAGGACTGAACCTGCTACAGTGTCACCCTCCAAAGGAAAAAAGCCACAAAATGCCTGTAGAGAAATTCAACTATTGGCCACACATTGTTCTTTCATATTTTCAATAAGGCAAGAAAAGAATAAGAATTTTAGCAAATATTTTATCAGAATATCAGATCTCTACTCCTAAATTACAACAGTGGCTGATAAAACCATTCTGGTTTTTCTGCTGTCTTCTCAGGAAGTATCATGATAAAGTCTGTTCAAAGAGTCTATATGTAGATCAGTACCTTCACCATTTTTTCCCTAATTATATAGAAGCCAAAACTGTAATATGAATAGTACCTAGATCTCACTGCCACATCAAATCTCAGTGCCATGACAACGTTCTTTTTCCTAAAAATGAGCTGGCTTTTTTCTGTCTCTTTCTCCCTTTCTTTGTTGAGATCCAGTGAGAGGAAGAGTTCATCTGAATGACTCTACGGCTTTGGAGGTTTGACCGTATGGTTTGCTGAGACTACCAAAGAACTTCAAGATAAAAGATCCTACTATTTTTCTATTCTTATCAAAACTTGCTTCTTTGAATATTGCATTTAAAAATTCCTCTAATTGGTGATTTGGATTTGTTTTTATAAGACACAGAGGCGGTAAAATGAAAAAAGGTTCTGTTAAAAAAATCCATTGGCAATCTCAATAATATTGTTATTTCTACTTATTTTGGCTCCTTTTCCTCAGTGTAAGGTTCCATACCGAAGGCATTTCCTCTTAAAGTTAAAAAGTGAGGTCACTGAAACAATTGTGATAAGATATTCTTTCTATCTGAAATTAGATATGTCTGTCTTATCTCAACGTTTGATTAATTCCACTGCAATAGAGTCATCTCTTGTTTTCATATAAGCTCCTTTCAGCTTCCATTTAACTCCTTCCTTTTTAGTTTACAGAAAAGATAAATATAATATCAATAATAATCAAAACAAATAATCAAGAATAATCAAAACAAAGCAAGATTTTAATGGGGACATCTACACACTAAAATACAAATTTCCAGTTTTACTGTTGAAGAGGGACAGCTACCTGGTAGATCAGTTTTAATTTTTCTTCCTGGTTTGCTCAAGATGAAAACTGCTGACTTAGAAAATGTCTATGTAATTTGATAATCACAGAATCATAGAACGGCCTGGGTTGAAAGGGACTTTAAAGATCATCTCATTCCAACCCCCTGCCATGGACAGGGACACCTTCTGCTAGACCAGGTTGCTCAGAGCCCCATCCAACCTGGCCTTGAATAGGGATGGGGCATCCACAGCTGCTCTGGGCAACCTGTGCCGGGGCCTCAACACCCTCACAGGCAAGAATTTCTGCTTAACATCCGATCTAAAGCTTCCATTGTTCATATTGAAGCCATTCCCCTTTGTCCTGTCACTCCAGGCCCTTGCAAATAGTCTCTCTCCATCTTTCCTGTGGGCTCCCTTCAGGCACTGAAAAGCCACAATTANCACAATTAGTTCACCCCAGAGCCTTCTCTTCTCCAGACTGAACAATCCCAATTCTCCCAGCCTTTCCTCACGGCAGAGCTGCTCCATCCCTCTGATCACCTTGGTGCCTCCTCTGGCCTGGCTCCAGCAGGTGCCTGTGCTGGCAGTGCTGGGAGCCCAGAGCTGGGTGCAGCCCTGCAGGTGGGGTCTCAGCAGAGCGGGGCAGAGGGGCACAATCCCCTCCCTGCCCTGCTGCCCACGGGGTTTGGGTGCAGCCCAGCACACGGGGGGTTCTGGGCTCCCAGCGCACACGGCCGGGGCACGTCCAGCCTCTCACCCACCAGCACCCCCAAGTCCTGCTCCCAGGGCTGCTCTGGGTCTGTTCATACCCAGCCTGGATTGGTACCGGGGGTTGCCCCATCCCTGGTGCTGCACCTTGGCCCTGTTAGGTCCTAAAAGAAGTCAAGAATTTACTTTTAACAGATACAAACTGTAGCATCACCAGATATGATTCATCTTGTTTTCAACAAGAAGCAGCTTAGAGATAACTAAGCACAATAACTCTTGGGTAGGATAGTCTGTATAAAGCAAAGCACTCGTTCTGTATTAACAAAATGCTATAAAACATAAAACTTTTACCAGACTGCAGATAGCAGCCCTAAAATACATCTCAAAACTTCTTTTACTCCCATTTCATATTAAAAGGAAGATACATCATTGTTGAGCCATGTGTTACATCTCACAGAAAGCAGTGTGGACGTCCAAACATTGACCATAATATGAATTAAAACATAGTCATCATGGAATCATAGAATTATAGAATATCCTGAATTGGAAAGGAGCACAAGGAACATCCAAGTGCAACTCCTGGCCTCACACAGTACAGCTCCAAGAGTCACACTATATGCCCAAAATTTTGCCCAATCACTTCTTGAGCTCTGTCAGGCTTGGTGCTGTGCCCACTTCCCTGGGGAGCCTGTTCCAGTGCCCGATCACTCTCAGAGTGAAAAACCTTTTCCTGATATCCAACCTAAGCCTGCCCTGGCACAGCTTCAGGCCATTCCCTCAGGTCCTGTCACTGGGCACCAGAAAGAATGCTGTCCCTGATGAGGAAGTTCCAGACTGCAGTGAGGTCTTCCCTAAGTCACGAGGCAACGATAAATGTTTGAACACAAATCATTTTCCTTTTTGCACCAGTATTCTAACTGAATTTAAATGATTCTGAGTCATACTTTTAAATAAAAATTTCAATCTACTTAAGAACTTCTAGCCTAGTCTAAACATGTGAGACAAGTCTGCTTAGCAAGAAGGAAAAGTTGTGGGAAAATTGTGACTTGGGATTCAAAGTTTTGAATAGTACCCTCTAATGTCAGTGTATTTTGTTCTCTGTAATATGTAAACATGAAAAATCTAGCTACAAATAGATCTTACATTTCATAAATATATTATAATCTGACTATGGGGTGGACCTGAAAAACAAAATTTGCATAGTCTGGCTTTGATTCATGGATAGAAGGAAAACTTTAATATTTAATGATCCTACAGCAGGCTTGGAGAGGTTCCAAGGAGATCGTGATTGAAAATGGAGTGTACTGTTAACATATCACTCACAGACAATGAAGAGATGTAATCTCTAATATATTGTAATTGTCTAGGTGTGCATCTTATAAATTTGAGACAAACATACAGAGGTCCCAACATCAGAAATTAGACACACACTGTTACTGGTGTTGTTATCCCCTCACTCTCTGCATACATATACGTATTTAAATACCTCTCTTAAACAGAATTAACCACGGCTAAACTAAAAAGCACATGGCTATGCTAAGATAATAGTCACACCTTGCAAACTGATTTTGGACTTCCTGTTTCATTTCTTTTAGAAGTTATTTGCTCAATGCCTTCATGGTCAGCTGAACTGGAAGGGAAAAGAAGGGCACACCTTGGCTGTTTTCTGCCACGTACTTAAAAATGTCATTCATTTTTCTTGTATAGTCTTATGACCAATTTTTTTTTTTTAAATCTAGCCTCCTAAAAATGAAGTGAAATTAAAATACTAACCCCATTAAAAGCAGAAGTAATGTTTTACCTGCATATTTTGAACTATGCCAAAGCTCCTGTCTCCATCTTTAGCTGCCCCAGGCTGTCTGTCAACTAGTTCATACAAAGAAATGAGCAGTGAAAATGATATTCTTAAGAAAGCTATGGTGATATTGACTGATTTCATTAGAGGTGCACCTAATACTTCTTTTTTTCCTCCTTCTTGTTCTTTACTCTGTGTTTTCTGAGAACCCTGTAAAAAAGGTGTTCTATGTGACTAAAAAATAAGTTATAATGTATAACAAATATATAAGACCTCACAAATGTTGTTCCAAAGGATTGTTGCTGTCACATAATGTAGTAAATTCTTGTCATTATCCCAGATATTGGTGGTAAATTATTTTAAATCTGTGGAATAATTAGTTTCTGTTTCAGGATAGTTCTCAGAGCCTATGGATACTCAGCTTTCACTGTTCCCTAAATGGAGTTATGAGACTGTGAAGTCAAGTTCTTCACAGCAAGTCACCCTCTGTCACCCTAGAAGGAGTGTTTCTTTTCTATATGAAGATTGCTTCTCTAAAGACTAACATTAAAGCTTTTTTTATTTTTAATAGCCACACATCGTTTCTTAAGGGCAAAACACTTCCTTCGTATGGAGCAATCGCTCTGTGTCTACCAGGAATCAGTGTGGTGCAGTCTCTGCTTGGAGTGATAAATTAAATGAATGTAGACAACAACGAACTCATTTCTTTGTTGAAAGTGAATGTTAATGACATTTATCCTGCACTTCATGATAAATTCAGTTAAAAGACCAAAATGCTGGGGGGGAAAATCCTGCATTTTAGGAAATGAGCATAAACTATCCTTTACTTGCTCAGTTACAAACCGCTGAGAGTAGTAGCAATACATATTTAAATTGTTTTTTAAATCCTTGTGTATATCTGTTATATGTATAAAAATATTTTTTTGTAAAAGTGTCCTGGCTTGCATTTTCAAACTGAAGAACAGTTAACAATTCATGCTATATGAAGAACTGGTTTTACAAAATAAAACAGATTGGAGAATATATGTATTAACGCACAATGCAATGGTCTCATGGCCCAGGGCTATTCAACTAAGAGTCTGTTTGTCTCTATTTAGAATTCCTTTGTCACTTTGAGGGTGGTTGCATGTTGTGAAGGAGCTGATCTGCTTCCTTACCACTACTGTAAGTGAAGGATCTCCCTCCTCTTTCCCAGGCTTTTGTCTTCTCTGAACACGATCCTGATCATGCAGTCCCCAGCTTTCCTTACCTAGCTCTAAGGCAAGTATCTTTAATCTGGATTATTTTTTTGCCAATTTAGCATGGCTGAGCACATGCCTGCCCACGGCAAGCAGTGAATCAATTCCGTGTTTTGCTTTGCTTGTGCGTGTAGCTTTTGCTCTCCCCATTAAACTGCCCTTATCTCAACCCAGGAGTTTTCTCACTTCTACTCTTCCAATTCTCTCTTGGATCCTGCTGGTGATGGAGTGAGTGAGAAGCTGTGCGGGACTCAGTTGCTGGCTGGGGTTAAACCATGACAAGCCCTTAAGATTGAGCTTAAGCTCACATCA
Organism: Orthonyx spaldingii; assembly: GCA_013397795.1. Taxonomy (NCBI): domain Eukaryota; kingdom Metazoa; phylum Chordata; class Aves; order Passeriformes; family Orthonychidae; genus Orthonyx; species Orthonyx spaldingii. Next base: position 344,901 of record VZTJ01006391.1, on the reverse strand, counting down.
CCTTATCAGCCCTGAGCCTACCATCCACAGGACAATGAGCTGATTAACATCTTGTTGCCACAGAGAAGAGTATACTAACATTTCTTTCCCCTTCCCAGCATTTAATTCCTCATCATTTCTCCCTTTCCTTCTTGTAGCTACACAGCCTTGCTCCCCCCACCTCCACTTCATTGAACAAGTCTAAAATCACTAAAATCAGAAGGGAAAAAACAAAAAAGCTAGCAACTTTTGTTTCTTTATGGTCATTTTCTGTGATTTAGTGAATTAAGCAGGCTTGCAGATGGCCAAGAAAATTAGCAGCAAAGGGAAAGGGAAGATGGATTAGGATTCCTAACCAAAGCTGCCCTGCAGAGCTGTCACTCGCAAACACCTCAAAGCAGCCTCAGCTTCACCCCATCCTTCACCTGCTTTCTCCCTTCACTGGCATCAGTGTTTCTGTCTATGCACCATAAACAACTGATGAAGCAAGTTTTTTCCCTTGTGGGGCTTTTTGGTTTGTTGAGTTCATTTTTTTCAGATTTGTTTGGGGTTTTTTCCCCTTTGCTTTAACTTGGATGAGACTTTTCTTTAATTATATTTTGGGGAAGAACTTTTTTTTTTTTTTTCAGAAAATTTGTTTTCCCTCTGCCTTCCACCCTATTCAGTAAGTGCAATGAAGATGCATAATCTCCACATTTTCTCTCAGTCAGAAATTTAAAGGGTTTTGTGAATTTCCATTTTTTTTTCCTTTTTGAAACACCCCCAGGTTTAGAAGTATATTACAGATTTTAAACCTGGCACTTGTCCAAATTTTTCAAGTTTGAGAAAGACTAATAGAAAAAATTTTAAAAAAGTATTAAAATTAAATAAACTGGAGGATTTCTAGGCTCATCCATTTCACTGGGTTCAATATAAAAGACAGTGATAGGATGGGACAAAATTAATTTAAAAAAAATTACAGGTGTCTGTGTTCACATGATAATCTTAGATTTTATATTATAAATATTAATTCTTAAAAAAGCATATGTGCTTGGAAGAAAATCAAACTGCTTTTATTGCCTGTAGATGTTTTCAAAAATAGATGAGTTTTGGCATTTTGAAGAAGGAGTTAATTTCACCTAGCTCTGTGATCTGTTTAGTGGTTAACAGTGGTTTTTTGGAGGAGGAGAAAAACCATTGAACAGATACTTCACTAGCAGTGAAACGCAGCTTAGTAGGAATGTGGGTTTAGATCCATGATAATACTGAGCTCCAAAGTAGGGTCCTTGAGATCCTGGGAAAACAGGGAACAGCTTTGCCAGTGTTCTTGTAGTTTATCAGAATGACCTGAAATTCTTCTGCTGAGGTTCTAAGAAAACTACTTAGAACCTCTTGCCTTGCCAGCTCCTCTCCTTTTCAGATTCCATTGTGCCTTATTTTTCCCAGACTCTAGTTGAATTTGTTACTTTATGTGCCTGAAAGTACTTTTGCATTAAAATTATTTAAGAACTAATTTCTAAAAGGTAGCATTTACTTGAGAAGCTACTTTAAATATACCAGTGGGATAATTAGCACAATTTTCAAATGCTAGTCTTTATTTTGAGGGCAAAAACTGTAAGAAGCAACACACCAGCCCAAAGTTGCTTATTAAGTTATGACCAGCTACATTTACTCATCCCTCTTTCTTTTGAAGAAACTGACCCTCTCCCACAAGGCATTTTTCCAGTTTCTGACGGCTAGAACATGTTTCCTTAGAAGTCTTGTAAGCTGAATGAACAGGCAGTCCTTTTCACTGCACAAATCACACACACACAAAAAAAAGAGAAACTGAGGAAATCTGAGCTCATACTCTTGTACAAAGGCTGAGTTCATAGTGCCTGTTGTGGTGGGGGTAACAGGTAATTCTTTGTTGGCAATGCGTGTAACCTGTTGCGGGAGATAAGAGGTTTGTTGGCCACTTGAAAAATTATGTGGGATACAAACAGCAAATAATAGTGGTCTGTGTTCTGGAATTTGTTTGGATTACTTTACTGGCATATTTTCAGAAGTGCCACAAGCCTCCTATTCCAGGTTTCCCTGCTGCAATGGGAGTACAGAGAGTGTGACCCTGAACAGTGCAATTCCTGGCTGCAGAACAGTCTCTTGCCTCCATGGAGAACATCACAGGGTCAGTCCTGCTTCCTTAATGAACTCCCAGAATTGGCATGGCATGTGACTAACTATCCATCTAAACATGAAACAGAGAACTTTAAAGAAGTTAGTCCTAACTGTCTGCTGGTAAAATAGAAACTACAATTACGTTCTAGTTTTAACTAGATGATCTTATCAACTTTTTCTATTGTTATTACTTCAGCTATTCATTTGTAGATATGTTTCAATAAAAGCTATTTAGCATTACTGCTATGAATGACAGTACTATGTATTATAAAGCTGCTAAGTGCAGTATGAAAAGTCAAAACAAACTGTTTACATGTGATGCATAATTGTCGCTGTTGAACCGAAAGCAGAGCGAAGGGACACACAAATCTTGAGAGAATGTTGAGTGAATTTATTTAATTATTAACAGATTTATATACACGTGAGAAGGCTGTTCGGATTGGATGAGATCAGTCCACCCCCCTGGGACTGATTGGGCAGAACTCTGACCGTCTGTTTCCAAAAGCCACTCTCAGTAACATGAAACTTATATTTAATAAACTTTCAGTAGAATCCCCATGGGAAAGGTCTGTGACAGTCACACATAATAAGCTATTTACTTACTTCTTTAGAAAGCAATAGTAGGTGTAGACTACTTGATACACTTGGTTGTACCATGTATGGTATCAACATGGTGTTAAAAACATCTAAAACACAGAAAGGATATCTTCCCATTTTTCTCACAGCATTAAAAAAGAAAAGTCAAAGCAAAGACATAAGATTGCTTTAATTAGGTTGATTTCTGGTTTCAAAAATAGTTTTTGTTTTATCTCCAAACTCTGTACAGCTTTTTGAAATAAAGGAGCTGTAGTTTTGGGGTAATAACACTACATACGGTTAACTACATATGCAAGGCTGCAAGCTGAGAGCTGAGATGTGGAAGTAAAGTGAGAGGAAAGGGAATGAGATGTAACCTACATGCTCAGTGGCTTTTCAAGCAGCCTGTTTGGATGAACAGGACGATACTACCATACACTGAGTTATTATTTGTGACATGATACCAAAGCAAGGATTCAGAGAATTGTTTATTATTACAGTCTGTCCTGTGTAATACACTTTAGGAAGAGGAACTATTGCTAATATGTGGCAGTACATTTGAAGGATCTGGTGAATAGCCTGGATTTAATTTGTTGGTCACTATTACATGCCTGGTGTGTGTATCTGCCTACTGTTGACCTGTACCAAGAGCTTTGCCAAGACTTACTCTATACCTGTGTTTTTTAACACCCTTCCTCTTACTGAACTTGCTGGGTTCAATGCCAATTATTAGATTTTAATGAGATTTCTTTCACTATCAAGATGGTGTCAGATATGTTAATACTTTTGATCATTTCAGGTCTTTGTCAATGCCATACTATCAATACTACTGTACTGTAATGAAACAAATTAAACAATTAAAAATGTTTTTACATTAAAAACATCCAATTATGTCTTAGACGATATTCATTTTAATTATCTTGTTATATAATTTTTCATTTTGTACCAGCTAATACCATAATACTTCACGTATATGATGCCTTAGGTGGTCCATGTGATCAATTCTTTTATTTAAAAAACTCTAGCTAACTAACTGGAAAATCACAGCATTGCAGAAGGATGAAATTACAGAGGGGTTGGGATTTTTTTTTTCTATATTTGGCCTGAGAATCACACATTAGTGGCATGATCATTCATAAAGATCATGGATGCTTGTAAAGATACAGAAGCAAAGATGAGAGCACTGTCAGACAGTAGAGTTCTGCATCAGCCTTTAGCTTCTGCATTCCTAACTAGGAATCATTCAGTAGAGACTTTCCAATTAGTTTGTTCAGGGAATAATTTAGAAAACTTGAATGTAAAGATTTTAATAGAGACATAGATATTAGTATTCATTTATAAATCTTTGCACACAGGAGCTGAGGAGAATGTTGTTGTGGTATGCTTCTACTCCATTTGGTAAAAAGTCAGTCCAAACACTCAGTTATTACTCAGAAGTGTATGATATTCCCCACTATTCAGAACTGAGATTGAATGTTCTTCTATGGGACATCTCATCAGATCAGAAAAAAAAAAAAACTCATAGAAACTGGCTGTAGAGATTATTGAAGGATGCATAATATCTGGTTCATTACAGGAAATCAGAATAAACAATGTTATTTGGGCTTCAGTCCTTGAGTTTATAGAAGTGTCCCATTAGCTGAAAGGAAATTTGAACTGTGTTATTCCACTTCACACAGGAAGTTTTAATCAGCTACATCAGCTGCTTAGAATATACCTTGATTGCAAATATGTACAATCTCACATTTGTATCCTGCTGTATCTCATGAAAAGTCCGAGCCAAAGCAGCAGGTCTGCTGTGGAACAAACCTCAGCCACTGTGATCTTGTCTCTCTTATTGGTTGCATTTGCTCTCAGTTATCCCAAGCCTGTAGCAGAGCTTTCTGAATGGAGATGTATAAGGATAAAATGGAAGCTGCATGTTTACACAGACAACTCCCCCTTTACTCCAGAC
>VZTJ01006391.1:326338-340220 GCA_013397795.1 Orthonyx spaldingii | reverse complement strand
TTTTTTTTTTTTTTTTGCAACCTTTTTAGGGACGGTTTTATTGCCTGTATACCTTAGGTGGGCTCCTTAGAAATAGGAAAAAAGCATTCATATACAGCTACTTAATGAACAGCAACAAAAATTGTAGTACCTCATATCCTATGCAGTCAATGAGGTAGAATCTCTCCCTACCACAAACACAGGGTTCTACAAATGCAGGTATTTGCAGTTAATTGTCCACTACTTTACACATAAAAGAAAAGCAATTGCATTATACATCAGTTATCTGTCTTTGGTTTTATTCATCTCTCTTTGTTGTCTCCCTTGTCATTACAAATTTGTTGGTTTTATTGTTGCTGTTACTATTGTTTCAATTATTAAACTGTTTTTATCTCAACCCACAGGTTTAATTTTGTTTCTGACTCTCCTCCCCATTCCACTGATGGTGGGGGTCAAGGGGTGAGCAAAGGGCTGCGAGGTACTTAGTTTCGTGATGAGGTTATACCATGACGAGTATTCCATCTGCAAATAAAATGACTTTTAATTATTTTTTGACTGCATCAAGTCAAATCAAATTTAAACTGGAAAATAAATGCTTTCAACTGAAGAAATAACACATATTTTTATATGTAGGAGTCTACTCTTAGCTACGTTTGTTGCTGTTCTAAAAGTTGTTGAAGACACTACCAGCCAAATAGTATTGGAAAAGGGAGTCATCAAGACAAGTTCACAGGAAGAGGAGAAAGAAGGAGATTTTCTTTCTGTGGTCAACGATTTCCACACCACATTTCTGATGAAAACAGAAAGTAAAAGCTCACGTTATGGAATTTATTTGCTTTTTGTATTAATTGTTGAGCTGTTTTCATATATTTCACTACATTTATAAAAAAGAAGAGAAATATCACAGTAATTAGTTCAATCCGTTAATTCACTTCCTTGTCAATGTGTACTTATGACAGACTTTTAAAACTTGTATCTCAAAGTCCAATTCCCTTACTCAAACTGAATACCACTTTTCAACATGAGAAAAATTAGAGGAATCTGGCAGTAACAGACATAACAGACCCTATTTAACACTAGATAAAATGGTGCTTATGTCTTAACTCTATTTTGTACTGAAAAGATCTATAATCATCACATTTGTTTATCAGTATCCTGGGAATGCCTTTTCACTGGTTCCATTTATGATACACTATCCTGAGAAACTGCATTTCATCCACGCCTCTAGAATTATGTTTATGATCAAAAATTGCTTTTAGATTCTGAGAGAAAAAAGTGTTCTTGAAGGCTTTCATTGAGTTGCTGGATTGTTTCAGTGAGTTCAGTAGGTCATGAATCATGCGAACTTGTCTGCCACAATTTGCAATTCTTTTATTTAAGATCAGAATTCCACTGTGGTTTGAAACACATTCATTGTAATGATCACAAAACTATTTTTAATATTTATGGAATGGTACTGCAGATCCCACTATAAATTCAGAGCATATGTTTACCAGTGACAAGAAACAGAGGAATGTGCTAAATTTTATGAACTGTTAATGAGTCAATAAATTGACTGCTTTGCAGCCAGAACCCTGTTACTACTGACATTGTCCAACATTCCAATCTGGAATTCTTGTGGAGAAAGAAGTTCTGTTCCAAATTTTGCTTCTATTTCTTTCCTTATTTTTCTTCATACTAGAATCTAGTGTCTGAAGAAGAAATACACAATTGAACGAGAACCCCAGGGTACGATTATCACTATTGTAGAGATAGGAAGTTATGAGAATATAAGTCTATTCAACATCACTTATTTAATATCACAATCACATCACATAATCCTTTTCATAAACTTAACAAGCTCCATTTTAGAGGTAGTTGGACTGCAAGACAGTCCTCAAAATTTCAGAGCTCTAATGTTTAGGGATATTTCTCTTTATTCCCAGCCATATAAAAATATGCATGAGTTCTGCCAATCTTTAAAGACCTTAAACAGGTCTTTACGCTTTTTGAGTTTTACCCCTGATAGTTCCTTGATACTTCTCATTGCATTGGTTTATCCAGTTCCTCACTTATCCACAAGTGTTTTTTTGTCTACTAACTCTGAATTTCTCTAATTAAGCATTTTTAATCTCAGATTCATTAATTCCATTACAAATAAATTCCCATCTCCTCAGTTAAAGCCAGGATTCTTCTAGGTACCAGTAGGATGAGCAGAGCTAGAGGCCCATGAAAGCCTGGAAATATAGATATATACAAATAGATCAAATGGGATGACAGAACTGCGAGAGGAAATATGAGATGACAAGTCCAAAGTACTGCTATAATATTCTGTTTATTAACGCTTTTCCATAACTCCTATAAACAGAATAATGACTTTAATTCTGTTTCTAAAATTCAACCAGCTATAAACTATGCTATCACTACTATACTAGCAGTTGTGCTGCTTATTCTTCTAGCAGTGGGAGTCAAGCGGAAAAGTGAATACAGCTCTTCAATTTTACTTGGATTTCCTTGTGTTCTGTTTCTTTCAGGCCTCACTTTCCTGCAGCCCAGCCACCGTATTTTTTAAATGCACCTAAAGCATTATTCTGGCACTGCTGCATGCTTGCCAGGGAATTTAACACTGTCCCATTGCAACATTTGTCATTAAGATGCTTGACCAAGGAGCTAATCTTTTCATTGCCATTTAAATCCACCAGTCACAAAGATATTTCCAATATGTTCCTAATTAATTGCATCATATACTTTTATGTTAGCTGCACACTAAAGGCAGCATATTCCTTATGATCCAGTTGTGTGACTTACAGTGAAGTGTCACTGAATACAAAGACATATTTTATAGTGTGGCTGGATTAAATCTAAAACATGTAGAACATGCATGGTGCAAACACACAGGAAAATATGCACTTCTGAATCTAAAAAGAATATTCTGCCCTAAGAGAGGATGTGCAGTGGGAAAAATGGAAGATAAGAGTAAAAGAAGAAAACCACGTTTCTAGAAAAGGTAAGTTTTTTAGACTATAGTATAAAATATGAAGACTCACCTGTCTGCACAAACCTATTCACCTCACCTTTGCTATGGCAAGAAGATATTACTAATATTTTTTTCTTACCACTTCATAGTAGAACTCCCAGCTTATAGACATAGAAATTTTCAAACCTGCCTTAACGCATTGAGTAGAGTGCTAGAAAATTAATTTGACCTGTCACACTAGGAGAGCAGAGACGACCTCATTAAGTAAAATAAACACTATTTCAGTATGAAACAGGAAGTTTAAACGTTTTATTGGCTTCGGATCAGAGAGATAAAAGAGAATTGTACAAATCAAAAAACTGTGAAGACACCAAAACTGACAGAAACGTGTCAGATGAGGTGGTGAAACAGTTCATGACCTTCTGGGGCAGAAGTCAACTGTTGAAACAATCTGCAGCTGATAAACATGCAGCACTTCACAGAATGGTCATGCCAGTGGTTCAAATTATTCTACTGGCATTTACTTTTGTATAAACTGAACAATTAAATGGCAACAGCTTGGGATGCTACGATTCAATGAGAAATGATTTACATCACTTTCACGATCATATGCCAAGGCCATCTGCATATCCAGGCTGGCCACAAAACTGCCTGAGTTAAAGTTGTGACTCATAGCACTAAATCTACCGGACCAGCGGTTGTCTTTTAATTGCTAAAGGGAAGAAAGTTCCCTCTTACCCCTAACAGCTTTGTTTTAATGTAGGAACTATTTATGTCCAAAGTACAGACTAAAACAAGAGGAGTAGCCAATATCGCCAATAACATTTTATTTATTCACTATTTTATCCGGGTTTTCCTTCTTGTTCTGATCAGGGAAAGGCATCTGTACACATCCCTTATGTGTTACATTAATCAACATCTCCATAGCAAGCAGGAGCCAACATGAGCAGCCTGATCTAGTCAAAGATTGCCTTGCCTGTAGCAGAGGGGTTGCACTAGATGATCTTTGAAGGTGCCTTCTAACTCAAACCTTTCTATGATATTTTAAAAATTTAGTCCTTAATACATTTGCTCAGCAGACCAGGGTTCCTCCAGGGCAAATATATAATTTCTAAGACAAGAAAAACTCAGGGTTATACTTATGAGAGTGCAATTTAAAGCAGTTAAATAGGTAGATTTTTAAGTTGCCGTTCACTAAATGTTGCAATTGCACCACTAGGAGCCTGATGGCAGCAGTTCTTGATGTACCACTGCTAGAGTTTCAGTATCTCTCATGTTAGAGGGAAAAACCTTAGTTTTAGACGGCAAAAAATGACCATACACTAGTCTTCTAAGAGTTAAACTTCTAAATTCCCTTTAACATGTGGTATTGGATATTAAAATCTACATTTGCTCTGCAGAGTAGCAAATTGTTGGTTATAAGCCTAACATTTCTCAAATAAAAATGACATCTGTTTGGTGATCATGCCTATTTGGGTTTCTTTTCTTAAGAAGGTGCTAAATTTACTTTCTAAGAAATCTATTAATTGTGATATCTTATTGTGAATCTTAATTTATATAAGTACTCGCTGCCTAATAAAAAAACTGGCCACCTCACATTAGTCTTCTACTAAAAGCACAGGAGAAGCCAGAAAGATGACAGATTTCATGATTCCTCACTTAGATTTTATTTATTTGTGGCCAGAATTGGCAGAAAAATAAAAGGTGGTGCTCTGCTGGAGAGCAGATAGTCTGTAATAAATACTGCAAAGCTCTGCTTTGAGGACACTGGTGAATACATTTCTCCTGAGGGTTAAAATTAGCATCCGTGGTGGCAAACAGCAAGATGTAATCCTGTCCCCACTGACATCAAAGGAAGCTTTTCCCTTAACTTCAGTAGAGCCAGAATTTCTTCTGATGAGTCCTGCAGCAATGACAGGAGAGTATTTCCTACTGAGCGAGTAAGACAATAATTTCAGCAGTAAAATGGATTTGCACTCATTGTATTTATCTCCTCCTAATGCTTTTAGTTCATTGAAAAGGCTTAAGCCAGGACTTTACCCTGCTAAACTTAATAAAAAAATTTTGAATGATGGTAATGGAAAAGTAATTTATTTTCAGATTTCGATTGCAATGATAGCTTTGGTAAAAATTCCACAAATACCATTCTATATGCATCCTGTCCATCTCTTCTTAACATACAAATGAAAAGATTATGTAAGAGCTTCTGTTTAATCTCCTCCACTGTCTGTTAAACATTCCAGAAAAAGAAGCCATTTTTCTTGAAACAAGGAGGTTATTGACCCAGATGGCATAAACCTCACATCTACAATGTCAACAGAAAAAATTACTGCTGAAGACTTGAAAGTACTATTTGCCCATGTAAATTCAAAGGCATGGCCCCTCTTTATCTGTATGTTTTTCATGTTCACTGTTTTGTGAAAGTCCGATTAAAAGCTTTTCAAAATAACCTGAGTGTGTAATTAGGGGGCACACAGCTCCCATCCTGAGGTTAATATCCTCACAAACATGCAAAGTACAAATCTAGCAGAGAACCAATGTTTCATAATTCAGCTGCAGTGTCTCTCCCCTGCACTTAAAGGCTTACAGTGTTTTACAGAATGATACACTCATTGTTGGTTTATCAACTTAGAGAATGAGTAGTTGTTGAGATATTAATGTTATACATACTAATAGGCTAGTATTAATATTAAAGTTGCCATGCTCATTTTCATCTGGATTTAAGACTAATATTTCACCCAAAAGCCAAGGGACCTTTTTTTCTCCATTAAGAGTAAAGACAGCCCTGTGCCATGACGTAAAAATATGTTCTGACTTCAGGAAGTCAGAAAGCAGATTGTTCTAAGTAAATTAACAGACATTAGTTTGAACTGGTGGGTTTGCATTCTGTGGAAACAATTTGAAGAAAAAGACTGCTCCTGAAAAGACTCACAAAGGGAAGTACCAAATATTGATAGGATCTGAATAATCTATGCATATTCACAAAAAACCCAGTATTCGAGGACGCAATTCTTTATTACTTTTAAACTGGAAACATAACGATGAAAAGCTCCATCACAAATGTCTGCAGTCATGAAACGGCAACACTAAATAGATCTAAGTTCTGGCTGAAAGGAATAGACATGTAGCTTTGATAGCTGCATTTATATCCACAAGATGTAGGGACTTAAAGCTCTCCTCAAGATGTAGTCATGAATACTCATTTTACAAATACAGACAAAGGTTAGTGTGAAAAATAAAATTCACCCAGTGACCTGTACTGAACCATGAAAGATGGGAGACTGTGGCTTCAGATCATTTGGCATCAGATCGTTTAATGTCATTTAGCTGCCTCTGCACTTTTCTGTACTTCCTTTTCTATCAGCCTCATCACAATATTTGTGTGTTTATAGAAGGTTTCTTCAATCTAATTTATTCTTACTCTCTCTCACAATTAATTCTCTGCTTAAAACATCAAAGGTTTTAAAAAACCTTCTGTACACACCAAAACAAGAGCAGAGCGTATCCCACTGAGGAAGATGTAACAATAAGCAAAGGCAAATGTAAAATTATATTTTAAAAGTTATATTTAAAAAAATAGGAAAGTAAATGGGAAAGAGAAATGCTGAGGTTGCTTCATAGAAGCAAGACGGAAGACTGTCTTGGTATAAGTATTTTCTGTACTATTATTTCTCCACAATAACTTTCCAAGTTAAATACTTTATGTTAGAGCTTCTTTTTTTTCTTTTTTTTTTTTTTTTTGAGGGGTGGGGGTAGTGTTTCCTTGTGTACTTGTCATTTATTTTAACTTTTATCAGTGATTGGCATGTGTTTATGAGAGAAAGAAATAAATGACTGTGGGTGATACACTTCTTGAACTAAGAAATAGTGAGTTCATTAACAATAATAAATAATATGCTATTCCAGTAAGAAGATATGGCAGAGCAGACAAATCATTTTGCCAGAGAGATCAAAACCCTTCTGTCATGTTTGTTCTGCTTTGTCTTTCCCGAACGGAGGTATCGGGTTTTACATTATGCTGATAGAGTAGGAGAGATTCTGTTAGAAGTGGGTTTTCTGGGAGGGCATCCAAGACTTGAAAGGGAGCCAGTGGATCAGAGAGTGCTCCCTGGGCCGTGCAGTAGGTGAGCTGCTGGAGTTGATTGTACAGCTCCTGCCTTATCAGCCACAGGTAGGAGTGGAGCAAGAGTGTCACGGGAAAAGCAGTGCGTTATTAAAAGCTCTGTCTCAGAAAAATGGGGGGAATCAAGAAAATGTACACTTGACAGCGGGATTCAAGATGAGCTCTGGGGTCTCTCCTGCAAGAGAGGGGTGTAAAAGCTGCTCCCCTCTGCCTTAACTTGTACAAAATATTCTTCCCAACTGCTCAAAGCAGTGATAAGAAATTGATAGGGAAGTGTCAACGCAGGCACGTGAATGAAGACTTTGTTGTGCCACTGATAAGGAAGCAAATGACAAGGAGAAAGTGAAGCTGTGCCTGCAGGCAAGAAAGTCACATCACAACTAATGAAATAGTTCAATCAAGAGGAAAAGACAGACAAAACCCGGCTCCTTTCTTGCCCTCTGTCCTGTTGCTCTGGGTACAGGAGCAATGTTTATCCGCCAGAATAGTATAAATAATTCTATGAACACATGTTCTTCATAAGTGGCAAAGATCTCTAGAGGACAGTGCATTAAATTGTGGATATTATCTATCCAAACCAAAAATCAGAAAAGCATGAAATTAGTAATTGACTCAATTTACCTCATTTATTAGCAGCCTAGACCTCTGTTTGAATTAATATTGCCCAATGGAATTTCAAGTGGTAGTGACATGGCGTAGCATGACACAAATTAACGCCTGTTCCCCCTACTGTACTGCAAACCACCCATATCTCCAATTAGGTTTGTTCTAATCTAATCTGCATGCTTTCACCACTCCTATTGACAATAAAATATGACTGTTTCGCCCTTCCTTCTCTGATGCCAGACTTGATTTACCAAGCAGCTGATTTTCCTAATAGCATTTGCATATAGGGCACTGATTACATTCTCTTTCTGACTACCATACACTTGGTTGCTGTGGGCTGTGCTGTAGATCACATCCAGTCACAATTAAAACTGTCATTTTGTGCACAAGGTGCAGTAATGGCCTGAACAGACATCTGACTGTAACACTGCCTGTCATTTTACAATATAAAGGGTACAATTTAACGCTTCTTACTTATCTGCTCTTTTCCCAACCAATAGTGATTTTGCCATTTTTCTTCATAACTAACTTAAAATGGAAGGGTTTTGTTTCTTAGTATGAATTAACTTTGACATTGCACTAGATACCCAAAAAGTATTTCGATTGCTGCCTGTAAACAGGGCCTGATCTGCAGGAAACAATAGGAGCCTCTCTGTTGATACTGAGGGGTTTTTAAGTTCCTAGAAATGTCCAAACACCAGTATCATTGTATTCATATTACATGCAGCATTTTAAAATAAATTTTTGAAAAAGATGAAATAAAGTGAAGCAAGGTTTTTTTTTTAATTTTAGGAAAAAAGGATTGTAATAGCAACTGTGACCTTAGCATTGGGAATTTCCTGGGGATTTAATAACCAGCCAGGGGGTAATGGCCCTTGGCTTTGCCTCAGGCCATCAGCTCTCCCAGCTGGTTATTAATCCCTAGAAAATGTTCTGCATGTCAATTATTAATGTCTTAAGTTTTGTGTAGGCAAATTCTTACTTTATTCCACAATGCTTAAGCAAATAGAAGTATAGACTCAGAACCATGTAAAGTGCAACGCTGAAAAAAATAGTGGCAAAATATATTTTTATATTGCTAAATAAACTCACAATATTTTATGTTTGAACTGAATTAACTCATGGTGGCTCTACTTAATCCAGTCAGCTTTTGATCAGGCCCAAGACATGAGTCTATGACTCTAGATTTTATTGTGTCATAATTGAAATTTCTTGCATACAGATGTCCTACATTGGTAGAAGTGATTACCAGTTTATGTGTTTCTTTCAGAATTCAGTGCTTTTTCTTTCCTTCTTCCCCAGCACTGAATTTTGATAACAATCTTATCCTCAGAATGAAGAAACTTAGCAGCAAGGCTATCATACCTATGACTACATAAACCTTTTTTTTTTCCCTTTGAGAGAATGAGTTTGGATCTCAGTTCTGAAAAAAAAAAAAAACTAGAAGGAAATAGAGGTGAATTTCATGTACCTCTTCTCAATCAGATTTAAGCCTTGCTATATGGAGAAAAAAAAATCTTTGAGGAAGACCATAGGTTATTGATTGAACTGCTTTACATTAACATGAAAAGCTTCTAGCAACACAGGAGAAAGGAGCAGAAAAGAGAAAAGGTGTATTTTTATGTGGTATAATGATCTTTCCATCTTGTGCAGCTTCAAAATAAGCTGATCTATGATTGCAATTGATTACTTGCTTATTTTGTTATAAAATTGAAGATGATAGCTTGGCAAAATAAGGAATCATACTTTACATTTTATTTTAAAATTTAATACCTGAGGGTTTTATAGCATTGGTTCCATTTCCTATCTCCAGAATATTTACTGTGTGCATTTCATAATTAAGCAATGAGATGAGACGAGCAATACACTGCTGTAAGATTACAACATGCCTCTGGCGGTGTTACACGGGACAAGGTCATATCTAGAATTACTTTAATCACCCAAGTATAATAGTTGCTTGGAAATACACTCCCCGCAGTGTCTTATTGCTAATAGAATTATAGCTGAGTCACACAATGCGAGCTATAGTTAAGCCTGGATAAGTAATTCTAATGTAAAGGCTCTTTTTTTCAGCTGCTTCAACTTTCAAGCTTTGGTTGTTTAGTCTTACCTGTGACTGGTAGAAGCTTTGTGGTGTTGAAGTGTTCAAGGCCACCTCACAGAATTCATTGTTATTGATAACGACGCTCATTAATTGAAAAAAAAACAAAAAACAAAAAACCTAGAATTAATTAAATGTAGTTCAGGAACATTTGTGATGGCTTGATAGGGAAAAGAAAAGGCAAAACAATAAGTCTAAACCACTTGATCCCAAAGCTAAGGAGAATTCATGGGCATCACAGAAACTTCCCTAAACTTCCATTTCCTCCATTTACAGACTAAGTCACCCTTTTTCTGGGATCCAGCCAAAAGTGCCTTTTATTGCTGCAGCCTGGCCAACTTTGTCCAAGCGTAACTTGAGTCAGCTCCTACAATGGGGAGAGACAAGGAGAAAGTACTGGCAAAATAAAGACACTGGCTTTGTGAAAACTTGGCTTACATTTCTGGAAAAAAACAGGTTACATCTGCTTAACGTTGATGCACACAACTCCCTAGAAGCCAAGACCCACGGCTTTTCAGATTTGGATACCAAGTCTGTAGAAATGTTGCTGAGGTTTTGAAATACATCTGAAGATGAAATGAACACCCATGCACAGGTATGAGAAAATGAATCTCTTTTAGAGCTTAAGACAATAACTGCTTAGAAGAGTTGTAGTGACACAGAGTCACAAAGACCCAGAGTAGGTTAAGTCTACACTACTCAGTGACCAAGACAAAGGATGACAATTAAAATCCCATATTAAAGAAAGGATAGATTATAAAAGCTAATCTGACCATCCATGAAAAAAAAAAAATTAACACCATCCTAACTAAAAAAGCCTCTTTTTTTCTGGATAGAAAATAGGTGCTGTAATAAAACTAATACTGTCTGATAACATAAAACTAATAATGTGAGACATGTCAGTTATGATTGCAGCAGAGGAACCACCTTCTGTCTTTCTGGGTGTGCTGTACATCCGCAAAGAAAACCATGGCATCTTTATTCTAAGTCATAGCCTACTCGTCTTCGTGCATTTTGCCTTAAACCTCTGTTTCACCAAGGATGACGAGATCATGGACTATGAGGTGGTCAAAAAATAGTCAAGTAACAGATACTCAGTGGCAATTCCATCACCAGCAGTATTGTGTGGCCCAGAGATACCCTTAGGAGAAATTTCGGAGATTACGTGAACAATGAATAAAGGTTTTGTTTTGGGGTTTTTTTCTCTTTTTACCAAAAGCTCCTGTTTATAACTTCATTATCTACGACTTTCTTTTGAAGAAGCTCCTACAAGGTGAGAATGAGACCAGTATTGTATTTTATTGTCTAGCTAATCTTTATGTCATAATCTTAATGCTCCAGCTATTCTTGTCAGGTGGAATTATTATTTCTCCTACTTTAAGTTCAAAGTGGGGGTTTTTTATATGCCTGTAATGAAGGAAACATAGTCACATACTTGGAAATTTTACATGTCAAAAGCTATTATATTTTGCATTTTCTCAAGAAACAATTATATTCAAGCCACTGGGCTGCCGGAATACAGATAACCTGCACTTCTGTAGCATTATATATTGGGGAACATTTCCTGAGGTATTTATGTCCTTTGAGTTCTTGTGTCTGTATTCCATTCAGGAATCCATATGAGCACAGAAATACTATTATCCCTATTTTGCAGGTAGGGATATAGAAGAGTTTATGATTTGATCAACAGGACACAATCAAATGTAGCCTTCCTAATTCTCAACAGCTTTTTTTCTCCATGCTCATTTAGCTTCATTTAATATTGTTTAAAGGTGTGCCTGGAATGGATAGATGATGCGAATATGGATGACTGAAAAGCAATTTTATATTTACCAGCAGGAGTTAAAGTTCATCTGGAAACTTCTTGAAATCAGGTATTTAGGGATAGATCATGAACTTGGAGAAAAATGATAAGAATGATCATGAATCTGGAAGACATGTCAGGATTGAAAAGGTGTGAGATTGTTTACTGCCAGGGAAAGAGGAATAACAGCTGTCACAATAATCGTGTATGAAATAATGATGACACATAAAGTTTCTCACATGGTAGCATGAGAATAAAAAAAGCAAAACAAAAAATGTGTTTTCATAAAGACATATTATCTGACTGAAGAACTGATTACTGCTGACATCAAGAGTACAAGACTCAGACACATCTCTACAAAAAATATTTTCTTATGATAAATACTCGCAATAAAAATGTGGAAATAAATTACACTTCTGGGTTTAAAACAACCTTTAAGTGTAAGCGATCAGTGTCAGATTATCCTACACAAGCCATCTGTTAAGTTATTATAATCTTCCTTAAAAGCATTTTACATAGGGTATTGCCAGAAGAGAAGGAGCTTGGATCTGAGCCAGTATTTCTATTCCTACACTCTCGCGCAGAACTATCTGCAGAAGTGAAGCCGTGGCTTCTTACCATGTACCCCGAGAGAACACAACCACACATTTCTGGGAGAGATGAAATTCCTGGAAAGATACTGTGTTCCTAAAATAATAACAGAATGGAGAAGCCCCAGTTGCAAAAGTAAACAGAACCATCTAGAAGGATGGATCTTTAAGGATCACGTTAGGAAAGGTCATCATTTGAGCAATGCAAACTTATTTTAAAGGGAATTGATAAATAGAAGAAATATTATCTATCCCACCTGAAAATAAAAAATCATCTATTCAAGGTTCTCTTTCCTTATACCATAGCATAGCACAGAAATACTGGTATTTATGCTTGTCAATACCTAGAGATACCATCTCAAACTTTTCACAGAAATTTCCTTAGAATTAGACAAATTAAATATTGCTGAAATCTATGTAAACACACCAGTCTTAGGCAGCAGGGATTGTTTCTTCTCATGGGTTTAAAATATTTAAAGAAGCAAATAAAAGTCAGAAAGAGGCAACAAGGTGAAGCCTAAGATGGACACATTATCAAACAATGGGGTTGTTATTTTTTTTCCCTGGGTCAGAAATGTTAAATACTACTGTCACTGTACTTCAGCATACACCACCATATGTTATCTAGCATAACCTCACATAGGTATGACCACATTCAGGCATGATCACAAACCTTTGTAGGAAAACAAAGGATGATCATGAATCATAATAATCCCTGGGAGTGGCATAACATAAACAGCAATCCTGAGTGATCTGTAGGATATACTGATATTTTAAATCATCCCATACAGGCTTGATTCTCTCCTTTGCTAGTTAACAGTTTCTTTCGTGCCACCTTTTCAAGCTGAAAAAAAGGAAGTTTAGAATGTAATTCTGTAAAGCCCCTACTGCCATGATAAGTCCTCAGAACCACACTCCTCAAACACAGGCAAGAAAATGCCATGTGCTAACAGGCTTTGCAAGTGGTGATTTGAGATGACAGCTTCAGAAAAAAGTGTTCATGTCTAACAGCCATCACCTTCTCCTTGTTGTGGTTATCTGTCCCATTCACTTCATTCCACACCCTTTATTCCATTCCATTCATCTGCCTGAGAAAATAACCAGCGGAAAGATGCTACAGCATGCAGATGATACAAAGTTATTCATCAAGGTCAAAAATTATTTAAAAAGCCCCTGAAGAGTCCAGAAAGATCAAATGCATTTAGGGAGTGATAGTTAAAATAGCAATTACAACTCACTACCAATAAATATGAATGAAGGCTAATAAAAAACCCCAAACATACACAATGCTGCATTTGATTTAGCTGTTACCCATAGCAGTCAGGATGGCAAACAGATTGTTGGGAGTTATTGGGAAAGGAGTCTGGGTATAAACAGAGACATATTACACTGCTTGGATCTTTGGTGTGCCCACACTGTAATTACTGCATGCAGTTCTGGCTATGCTGTCTGAAGAAATCATATGGTCCAAGTAATAAAAGCATAGAAGGCTGACAAGTGTGAGCAGGGGGTGCAGAACAAGTTCTGCAAAGAAAAAAGAGTTGATAGTCTCCAATGAATAACGGGCCAACTGGAAGGGTACTTGAAATTAAGGAAAAGGAAATCATAAATGGTGTGAAGCTGATCAGTCATGAAGCATTATTCACAATGCAGCAATTGAGGCCAACTTAAAAAATGAGATAATAGTTTTAAAGCAAATGAAAGAAAACTTTTTTTTTTTTTT
>VZTJ01006391.1:298707-326310 GCA_013397795.1 Orthonyx spaldingii | reverse complement strand
TTTTTTTTTTTTTGCACAGCAATGTCAAACTGATGGCCATACAATATTCAAAATGCAAAAAACCCCAACACACTTAGATGAATTAATCAAGAAAAGATAAACTAATGGCACTTACACATGACCATCCAGATTGTGATCTGAAGCAGGAAGTTCTGATGCTGCTGGACTGGGAGGGTGTGCTAGCAAAAGATGTAAGTATGACTTTATTTTAAAGTCTCTCTGGAAGTGCCTTGATTAGTTACTGCAGAGATGGGACACTGGGCTAAACAAGTCTGTTCACTCAGAGAGGAGCTGGATTGAATGCCCATTCCTATTTTCGTAATACTCAATACCTGAACAAACACAGCTCTAAATTAATATTGCCATAATATTTAAAATCATTATTTACTTTATTATCCTGATGAATTGTTATAAAATATTAGTTTTTCCTCTTTCTAAGTGGGCTTTATATAATTCATGATAGCACCTAAAAACTACTTCTATGTACCCAAAATTGGGGTGGGCTTGTTTGTTCATATGCTAAAATTATTAATCTCAAAATTACAGGATTTTTACATGAGATTATTTGAGGTATAAAGCATTTTTCTAAATTAGGATATCTTTTCTGGCTTCTAACTCGGCTTTTATCCATCTTTGCTTCTATCTAGGGCTGTTTCCAGCTTGTCTTCCTAAAAGCTTTCACAGAATTGTTTCCAGTGAAAATCTCCCCCGTGCCGCAGGACTCGCTATCCCACACTGTGGTTATTTAAAGCATGCACAAGGTTGTCAGGGCAATGGAGGCTGAACTGACATGCCTGGAGTTGGCAGATACATTTTAGGCACCCCTACACTCTCCTGCCACTTATTTTAAACTGTGTTCAAAGTGGGCATAATCGCTGTAGCACAATCAAAGTGTGCCGTATTCCATGGTAATTTCATTCCCTGGCTATGTAGGACATTACCAAATCCAGACAGTGAGTTGTATGTACAGCAAAATGCTGACCAAACTTCAGAAAGTTATTTACAAGTGACTTTGATCAGGGAGGAGAAGACACAAGGAGAGGGACAGAGATATCAGGGCTTATTCCCATGTGATTTTTGAAAAGGAATCACGCAACAACTCCAGAGGCAGAATATTGAAAACTAGCCTGGAAAATGAAGGCCACTAAGACATTTCAAGTTTGAGAATACGCATTATAAATTATTTCTTAACTTTTGTTTGCAATGTATTTCTTGGAAAACTTTAGGGCCATTCAATTGACAATAAAAACACAAAGTCATTTGATACTAGAGAAGTGAGGCCTATGGAACACGGACTGCCAGAAAGTGGCAAATTAATGTTATTCTTTAATAAATGCTCCACAGAAAGTAGAGGGTTTGGAAGTTAAAGGAAAATTACAGCAGTCTGAGGATACATACAACTGAATAATTATGAACTCCACTGAAAATTATTCCATTGAAAACCAATTAACAGCCTTGTCTATACATCTCTTTCAAAAGCTTGGGAGTAAAAATGTCTCTTTTGGTATTGATTTCCATTGACTCTCATACACTTGCCTGCCATGTAAGCTATTTAAGTAAATGATTTTTTTTCCCAGGATCTACTTTTGAACAATATTGAAGTGTTAAAACGTAGCAGCATTGTCTATTAAACCAAAATACCCCATTAATAACATCGAGTATAACACCTCTATATAAAACAGAAAAACAATATGTGCATTCCACGTGATTTTACACACATTATTTTCCTGAGTGCAGTGGAACAGCTCTCTGCCATCTACCTGGGATACACTAATCACAAGAAGAAAATTCTCAGAATGAATATGCCTATATACCCGAATGCAGCAAAGCAAAGAAACAACCCCACCTGTATAATTAAGGTTTTTTTTAAAAATGAAAGACAAAAGTAAAGACATGGATTTTAAAATAAGAAAAATCATACATAGAAACCCCTAATTTTTCCCCCAATAATTCCAACAATATATTTCTGAAGAAAATTTGCTGAACTTTCACCCTGTAAATCTTACCTACAAAGTCTCCAGAAATCAGGTCCCTTTCTCGCCTGTCCCTAAACAGGTAACATCTCTTTTTGAATGCTTCAAAATAACCACTTGGACATATTTGAAGCTGCTTTTCAATCTCTGAATTAAAACCTCAGCACGGCAATCGCGAGTGTTAGCAAAGGTAAGGATGGAAGGGCTGTTTTTGGGGGCAGTGGTTGCTGGGGCAGCACTGGAAGCACTGGAGGCACTGCTCTTCCCAAAACAAAGGGAAGCACTGCCAGGAGACTGGCACACCANAATCAAGGCACCTGTGTGAAGATAAGTAGATATTGAAGTAATTGCAACCTGATAAAAAATTTGAGCAGAGAAGAGAAAAAGCTGTAATCCAGATCCCTTGCCCCGGGAAATAGTCAAAAGAAATTTACATTGCCAGTCATAGAAAAAAGGGATTTCTTTGCGGCAGTAGTAGAACAACTCATCCTTAAAAAAACACCCCATAAACTGTCATAACCCACCGTAGTAGCAGTGGGAAAGCTACTGGTGTGGGAGGGATGTTCCACAACAAACAAAAACCTTTTTCTCCTAGGCGGCTGCTAGTTGTGAAGCTGAAAACCATAAGAACTGTATTTCTTGTGAAGAAGTCAACATAATAAAGCAAGAAAAAACTCCTCTCCCTAAATGACTGAAGAAAGACTAATTTAGAAGTGGTAAACTGACTAAAAGTCAAAGTGTTGTTTTTTGTATTGTCATTGAAAAAATAGAAAAGTAGGAAAAGCAAAAGTGTTCAGACGAGTTTGTTCTAGTTCTTAATTGTTTCCTTCTTTTTAAGTCTGTTAATAAACTTTCTTTATATTCTTTAAAGTTTGAACCTACTTTACCTACTCCTAATCCTTATCTCACAGCAAAATTAAATAAAATCTAGTAAGTGTACTGGCATTTAACCAAAAAACTCAAGTAAACATACTCAAACCACTACACTTGGCTAAACTGTACCTCTGCAATAAAATGCCAGTTCAGCCTGGCAAGGGATCATTAGTGGGGGAAGCAACTTGTGAACACTTCTGGTGCTGCTGCCTGGCTTCTGAGATAGGTGCAGTCCTATCCCATCCACTACAGGAGGAATGTTCACATGAAAAGAGAGAAAGAAAGAGAAGACAAATTCTTTTGCCATAAGTATCCCATCTGTTTGGCATCTGCTGTGACAATGGCTTGTCCCTCACTGGTCCCTTCTCTACATGCTTTCAGAATGTACAGGGCAAGTTCCATTGATACCTTGGATTTTCCCTAATGACCTCAACTGATTAATCATTGTGCAGCCCTGACAAACTTGTCTTATTTCACAAGGAATGTCTGCTGAGAAAGGTGCTACTCTACCAAGTGGTAAATAGCAGAAAGCTGTGAGAGGATTCGATACCCTTTGGCCTAACCCCCTATTTATCTGAGCGAATATTCAGTCTGTATGTAACAAAGCAGGCACTGTTCCTTAAACAACTGGAGAAACTTTGCTCCTATACATTGGGTCATTCATTTCCAGCATTTTTCAGACTGTGATTAATTTCAGAAGTGAAAATGCAGATGTTTGTCTAGCCAAATATTTGTGTGCACTTGATATTATTTCGCATCACATTACATAGAAACCCTCACCCTAATTAAACTGAGGTATGAGCAATGTCTGGATACACTTGAAGGAAGGGGTATAAGGTTAGTTTACACAAGTGCTGAATAATCCAGTTTATGCGGAACAAGATACTCCATTCTTCTACAAAAGATCTGACTGGAACTGCTGAGGTATTTTTGAGGACCCATCTTGCTTCTTGCTTTTCCTCAATCTCTGTTGTCTTTGCTGCTTGTAAGCTTTGGAGGAAGGTGATAATAAAGCCCTGGAGAAATTAACTAAGTAGACACCCCCTAAAACACCATAGGAAAAAAAAAATTAAAAGATTGACTTTACAAAGTCAGAGGAATCCTAGTGGACAAGATTTGAATGAAATCACAAAAGCTTGCTGATTAATATGCCTAACAGTATTTATAAATCATTATAAATCTGCTGAATACCTCCAATGTATAGATTATAAATATATTAGTTCAAGGAGCTACCACAAGGGGATTTCTGAAGTTAGAAAGCTGTGAAGAATTTTTATATTTATTCATAAAGCTTTAATCTTTTATGCTGATAAACAAACGTCCAAAAATATTCTGAATCACTTACAGCAATTGTCTGCCTTTCAAATGTGAAATACAGGATCAACCCTTCTTTGCAAAGTGCAGAATAAAAAGAGCTAAAAAATATGAGCAGCTTTCATTTTCCTATATACAAAGTTTAAGAACCATATTTATTGCATTAGCTACGCATCTGCTGCACATAGACCCAATATCGACTTGCTTCCTCGAAGGAAGAGTGACTGCCAGTTTGCATTTAGTTCTCCTGGTTTGATCAAGAGGGTTTAAATGAGCTAAACTGACAACTGGGCATTTAGTTACTGCACACAGCCCTGCCAGTGTCACATTTTCAGAGAGAACAGGAAAGCGCCGGTAGTGGCTGCAGTTGTCCTGATCGTGTTTGCACCCAGCAAACGTTATCACCCAGCTCTCAGTCCTCTGGAGAGCATCAGCAGCTCGGTATCTTTTAATATGAATTTATTCCAGTTCTTAAGATTGACGCCAGATCAGGAAGCACAGGCTGGGCAGTGAGTGCTGTGATTTCTCACAGCACCATTTACCTCCAACGCAAATCACATAGGTTTGCTTATTTGTTTAATGCACCTACTGCTAACAGAGAATATTTACAAGACTGCAAAGCTTGTATTTCTATAACCTCCTGAAAAATATATTACCTAAGTGCTACCTACCATTGCAAAGGGTGTATGTGATCAAATCTAGGATGTATTTTTACGAATCTGTATTTTCACAGAGGTATAAAAAACAAAGATAGAAAACCTAACGTCCTTAGCTGCCAAGGACTGTCGTAAAGGAAGTAAATTTAGCATTTAAAAGATGAAATTTTAAGAATATCTTGAATCACTTTTAGCACACATGTAAACTAGAAGAAGCCTCCTATAGTCTTCTTCAGCATAAGGAAAGGGTAAACAAAGTTTTAACGTAAAATAGTTATTTTAAACAAATCTGAAGCATCAGATCTGGTTACAGATTACAAGACCCAGCTGGCAATAAACACCAGTGTCCAGTGAAGAAGTGGAAAACTACAGAGGAGGAGTTACATAAAGACCAAACTTACTGAGAACACCACGGAAGAATGAAGAAATGCTCTCATAGAAGACCTGTAGCTAAAGAGCTCAAAAGATCAGAAAATCCACTCTGAAACACTAACTGTGCTAACAACCAAGCAATCATCAAATTACTTACATACGTTACTTGTACTGATTTTAAAATGTGGAGGAGACACAACACAAAAAGTGCTTATCATCTCTCTGGGGAATTTTTATGCTTGACTTTTCAATGTGTATGGGCAAAAAATGTGTTGTGGTTCAAACGGGTGTTCAGCATTTAAATGTAATTGCACTGTAGGCTTAAATTAGTGAACTTGTGTTCTGTTGTCTTTCATAAAAGTGCAATTAGTTATGCTATTTGACCCTTTCCTGTGCCTGAAATTCTAGCTGACCCTGCATGCCATGACAGTGATGTTCTAACGGAGAAGTGGGGTCAAAGTTTTGCATAAATGCAATAAGAGATTACTTCAAAAATAAACAAAACATATATATTTGTACTATGAATTGTTTGGAAATTATGGGATGGATCTCATTTTAATTTATGTGTGTACTAGAGAGAAACAGGATTGAGTCTGGACTTAGATTCTATTTTTTCCTTCAGACTGATGGCTGAGTACAAGTCCTCAGCTTTCATCTCCTGTGTTTCTGAGTTTACTCCAGTGTAATCTGTGGGGAGAGCACCAATTATAGGAAAATATACCCAGAACGCAATCTCTTTCCCTTCTGCCCCTTCCAAGGAGGAGTTGCTTAGTTTGTATGGTGAAGACACCCGATGAGCGCCCAGAGAAGCGCGTTGTGCCCTGGTGCCTGAGGCATGTTTGAAGAAGGGGTCAGAAACCCAACAGGTCTCGGAAGAGGAAAGCATTGTCAAGGGCCCCATTAAACCACGTCCCTCAGTGCACACCCACATCAGCATCTTTCAAACTCCTCCAGGGAGGGTGACTCCACCACTCCACTTCCCTCAGCAGCCTGTTCCAATACTTGATAACCCTTTCTGTGAAGAAATATTTCTAAATCTCCAACCTAAACCTCCCCTGGTACAACTTGAGGCCGTTTTCTCTTGTCCTGTCACTTGTTACCTGGAAGAAGAGACTGATCCCCACCTGGCTGCACCCTCCTGGCTGGGAGTTGTAGAGAGTGATAAGGTCTCCCTTGAGGCTCCTTTTGTCCAGGCTAAACAGCCCCAGCTCCCTCAGCTGCTCCTCACCAGACTTGTGCTCCAGATCCTTCCCCAGCTCCGTTCCCTTCTCTGGACACGCTCCTGCACCTCAATGTCTTTCTTGTAATGAGGGGCCTAAAACTGAACACAGAACTCAAGTTGCTATGCACAGGGGAATGATCCCTAGTCCTGCTGGGACTTTTTCTGACACTTATGTATTGCTAGAGTAATTCTAGATATGCATAGTATGCTTTTACTCTCCATCAGGCAATGTTTGTCAGACCAAACTAAAGTGTTTATTTTCAAACAGCAAACATCCAGCACCAGTAAAATCCCTTCAGAGTAAGTACTGATTAAGTAAATCTTGCTCTTCAGTTCTTCTAAGAAATATAAGCAATAAAGCATTCAGACTCTGACAGAAAAACCTGTGATATAGGCTGTAGTAGTTTGTTTTTTCTTTTTTTTTGGGAGAGCAATTGATTTTGTTATTTTCTCTAAAGAAATACTCATCATCTATTTAAATTTTAGTGATACCCTCAGTGGTGGCATGGACAGCTTCTCTGTAAAAATCCTAGCTGATAAGTTCTGCCCTCAGTAATCAGCCACATGTTCTATGTCAGCTTTATATAGTGTAAGATGCATCAAGTTATTAGCAGAGGAAAAAATATGAAGATTTGAGATAGTAGAATTGAACTATGACACCAAAACTAAAAGGGACAAGAAGAGAAATTGTAAGAAAGAACCAGATGAGACCAGAAATTAAGTTCTTTCCAGACAGTAAGATATAGACTTATTTATTTTCACCTTGCAAAGCAGCAGTTGCTCATCCATATACATACTATATACCCATTTATATGTTTATATATATCTGTGTTTACATGTGGGGGTTTTTACCCCAAAGGAAAGCTGTGACTCAAACACTGCAGGCAGAGCAGGTAGTGAGAGTCTGCCTTCCCTAAAAGTGATTGAATTAAGGTTTGGCACAGCTCACTGGAACCTGAGAGGCCTCTGTGACCAAGCCTTATCATTCCGATATCCTCCACAGGCATTTCTTTTCTTTTTCTAACATATCGTGGTGACAGCCACTGCTACTTGTACAAACAATACAGAACAACACGGAGCAGTATTTCCATTTTTACCATACCCTGGATAAAAGGCTCCTTAGGTCAAAGCCTGGCCTCCCTCAACACACAAGTGTACAAATCATTCTGCACAGTTGCAAGGAAAAAGTAGAGTTTAGCTCCCCAAACTCTACAACACTTTTGAAATCCTAAAGACAAACCTAAAATAAATTATTTCTTAGATGAATAAAATATTTAGATGAGAATTATTTTGTATATAACAGGCATTTAAAATCAGCCACAAGCTAAAACTTTAAAAGCTAAGCAAAACAAGATTGCTTGACTTTTATTTTTCCCCCCATAGAAATCTGAAAGGTGTTTTATAGTGGGAATTTTGAATGGAAAAGATGCTACTGTTTTTAATACTCTCATGTTTTAACTGTCTTTTGGGTTGAAATAGCAAGCTGATAGTTATTTCCTATAAGAGGAAGTGCATCCTCATGCCTTAGACTAAACTGTGCTACTTAAGAAGTCAGAACAACTCAGAGCACTGAGAACCTGTCAGACTTTCATAATGTAGTTTTCTCAAGCAGGAATCATCTGTTCCATGAAGTTTGGCTATGACAACAGGAGGCACTGCCTCACAATGCCATTGTGAGGCATATAAACATTTCAGTCAGCTGCATCCTGAGGCTGCCTTGGTTTTCATTTTGAATTTCTTGTGCATGCCAATGCTCAAAAATGTTAAAAATAAGGAAAAAAATATCCAGGAAATGGAAGACTGAGCTGTGAAACCCTGGTCATGCAAGAGAAAGCAAGCAAGCAAATGCTTCCACCTACTCTTTAACTTCTTATGTGGATGTGGCATCAGTCCAGGAACTCTTTGATTCCAGGAAATGGGCCTTTATTGTTGCTGGACTATTAGTGATATCAAATCAGCTACAACATTTGTTTTCATATTGATAAGTTCCTTTCTTTTCCTACTTGAGGAATCATCAGACTCACCAGCTGTTTCAGCTGTCCTTTTAAAACATTGGAGACGAATCAGCACGATTCAAATCACAGTGATTGTCTCCATTCAGCATGAGAGGCACCGAATATGATACATATTCCTGCAGTTTCACTGTGTATTTCTTTAGCTAAAACTAGGACATGTTTTATGACCAGGCCTAACTGGCTGAAAAACAGCCTCATAACAGCCTCCTGTCTGTATCAGGTAATCAAACTCTATTACCTTTCTTATTTAAGCACACCTTACATCTTCAGTTGCTATAATATAAAAATATTTGATGTACACATACCTGAGCTGCCAAGCTGTGCTGTAGCCATTTTAACAATTTACAGGAAGTGCATTAAACAGCTTCCATGAAGACTGTTTGTACATTTACACTTAAGGTACTGAAATATCACTTGATAAGTTCAGTATTACAAATAGAGTTTTATATCCCTGCTGATGGCAAAACAAGAGGAAAGATAACCTACACGATGGTCTGAAACTGTGGGATATAGGAAAGGACCAGGCAGTGCATTTGGAGGGCAGTGAACTGCCAAGCATCACACCAGGAGTCATGATATGCTCAACGGGGTGCAAAATAATTTGTGATAATCTCTCTGGGAAGGATGTTATGCACATCATGTATTATTATTTATTGTCTTCTGATCAGCAGTGGCTGACTCAAGGCCACTGGAAGAACATTTGCCTGAGAACTGTGAAGTAAAAATTTGAAATTAAACTGGCACAAAAACACTGGCAGTCAGATTAAAATAAAGTACATTCTCCACAAAAGGGATTCAGTTATCCTGAAATATAACCTGAGCTTCAAAGATCTCACCAGATTTATTCTTTGCTTTATTTCTTCAGCCTCTAAATCAAAAGTTGTAATGCTGACATTTTTAGAGTGCAGCACCTCAGGTGTGGCCACAAATCCACATTAAGTTACTTAGTGAAAAATAACTCAGTTGGGAGTGGTACTATACTCATTCAAAAGTCCCTTTTTCTTCCACTCTTTACATTAAAGAAGTTGACTTCTTGATTTTTAATGACTAAATCTTGATATTCTGTTATTCCTCATTTCTTATGGTCAAACCCACCAATGACAAATGCAAGAGCAACTATAGAATAAAAACAGATCTTCAGTGGCCGGAGGGAATTTAACTAAGGAAAGAAGAAGATTAACCTTCTTTTTCTCACATACTTTTCAGACAAAATTAAGTCTTTTTCTAGATTTTAATTTGACACTTATAATGTTGTTTGTGTTTTGGTTTGGGGGTTTGGGGGGGTTATGTGGTTTTTTTGGGTTTGTTTTTTTTTTTTTTGTGGTGGTTGATTGATTTTTTTTTTTTAAAATTCCTTCATTCTTCACAGTCCCTAGAGGTTAGGATTCATAAAGGATGAGACCACAAAAGTTAATCAGGAATCCAGTGTCTAAAACTATGGGAAAGAACCAGAAAAAGATCAGGACTAGAAACACATTCTTTCATGCTTCAGGATGCAGCCAGCATTTATGTACAGTTTATAGTTCATATCCTTGCTTATGCCAGCATCAAAAGGGCCATTTCTGAGTCAAAGAACACTGAGGTAAAGTCTAAAGAACAAAGTTTCCAAGCAGTTAGCTCCCACTTCATGGGCGTCAGCAAAAAAGGAAAAGGAATAAAAAAAGAAAGGAAAGAAAAAATACAGATAAAATATTCTTAATGCATCCAGGGTCAAAAGGAAGTGCTTATTCACATAACACATAATTAAATTGTGGAACTCATGGCCACAGGATGTTGTGAAGGCCAAGAGGATAAATGAGTTAAAAAAATAATTAGGCAAATGATTAGAAAAAAAAAAAAATCCATTAAGGGCCATTAAGCACAAAGATGTGCATGCAGCCTCTGGCTCAGAAAATCTCAGTGCCACAGATTGTCTGAAAATGAGAGAATACACTAAGAAAACGCTCAATGTTTAGCCTTTTATAAAACTCTTTTCCTAAGTACTTTGCTGACTACTCCCCAAGGAGGACAGTGACTGTATAACTTAACCAGTACAGCTGTTCTTATATCATGATGCACTAGCTGGGTATTTATAGCATCTAAATAACCCCAACAGCAAACAATGTCCTTCTACACGTTAAATTTTCAGTACCAGAATAATATTAACTGTT
Source organism: Orthonyx spaldingii (assembly GCA_013397795.1). Taxonomy (NCBI): domain Eukaryota; kingdom Metazoa; phylum Chordata; class Aves; order Passeriformes; family Orthonychidae; genus Orthonyx; species Orthonyx spaldingii. The sequence continues at coordinate 315,735 of VZTJ01006391.1, read as the reverse complement.
TTAATATTTTACAGGGCAACACTTATGACTTATTTTCAATGTGCAATTTGCATGTAAGTATCTTAAATAAATATATAGCATGTGTAGACAGGGAAGAAGTTAATTGCACCATGATACAGATGTTCCTACAAAATTAGGTATTCTGCACCCAACATAAGTCACAATTTCTGTCAGGATGACAGTAAGAAGTCAGTGTAACAGATTTCTGCTATAGATGTATGCTCTTTATATCTGCATGTCTGCATGTGCAGAGACAAAGGGATTTATGTACTTATATATTTACATGTATATAAAACACACAAGTCTTTTCAATAACATACTAAAATACCTTTTGTTTGGAATGATAAATCTTTTTTAGCATCCTATAATCATACTGCACATTAATTCAGCATGTAAATGTCAGTGGCCAGATTGTTGAGGTATATTGTATTTAGATTGCAATTAATTCCCTATCATCCATTTCTACTCTGAAAAGCCAAATCTGCGAGGTGTTGTGTGCTCTTTTGTTTTGAGCCAAGGAGCAGCAGGAAAGGATTCTGGGTACTTGGCTTGTTCAGCTCTCTTCTCAGCATCTTTTACTGGGTACTTTCAAAGGCAGAAGCCTGACTGTGTAATCTAAGCTGATGTTTCCGTCCTTCCATTATCCGTTCAGTGAAGATTTACATGTCTTACTGCCCACCACACATCTGCAGTAATGCAACCATCCCTCCTTGCTCACAGTCCTCCTGATTACAGAGCTTCCATTTGCTCTTCTATTATTAAAATTTTAGTCTGTGGTTCAGTGGATATTCAGGTTGGAGCCCCATTTTGCAATGCACTGTGAAATCATGGCTGCTCCCTGAGAGCGCTTACATTTGACAAAACGTGACAGATGGATGAGGCAGGCATATGAGATGTGAAGCTGGTAGTGAAAAAGGCTAATGGAGTGTCTGCAGTTGTTAAATGAACCAAATACTCTGCTTTGAACTTCAATAGCAGTGTATAAGCAGACCTGAATATTTTAAATGGTAGGAATCTGGTCAAGTGCTGCACAATACCAACTTTCTTAACACCATTTGGACTTCTTTTATTTCAGTACTTCTTGGGATGGACTTAAGCTGGGTTGTACACATTAAGACTTTCATTTTTTACTGGATGAAAATCTACAGAAAAGAAAATAGTGCTACACTACAGGCACAACAGTGTTTCTACCCTAATCAACCATAAAAACTTTGGTGCAATCGTGCTTGGATCAAGTCTAAAAGAGAATGAATCCCTCCTGTACTGAAAATCCACATCTCCGATTTAAACCCCAAACCTGCTGTGGTAGCGAATGCCGTCACCACTCCTGCAGGAGGATAGCTTGTGCATTGCTAACCATCTTCAAATGGACCCCAAATTCTGTCATACTGCATTTCACAGATGATAAATTCACTTGTATAAGACAATAAATCTGTAGCAATTTGGTTAGCCTTATTAGCAGCTACTGATTAAAATAAAAAAAAAAACAAAACCAACCCAAAACCAACCCACAAACAATTCAAAGCACTTAAAATCACAGAGACTTGTTCTTCTCCTTAGATTTTACATCTGTAAATTTTCTTACTGTTGAATGATAAACATGCTCTGAATGTGGGAACAGAGATGTCATGTTTTCAATTAATTCCATATAAATTATAATATTAAATTAATCTTAATTTGTGGCACCAAAGATAGATGGAAATTATATTAAACAGTTTATTGTTGACTTTTTTTTCCCTTACAACTCAGTAACACTAGAGATGTAGCTGTAATCACAGCTGGTGGCCTATTTAGCAAGCCAACTCAAAGGGAGGATGTAGATGCACTAACTAACTTTGCCCACTTCTTTTAAGATCATGTTAATCTCAGAATTCTCAGTGCCTCTCAGAAGACTGCATAAAGCATAACAAATAAGCTTAAAAAAATTTCGAACCAGTACTCAAGCTTCAAAAATCTTAAATACCTGAAGCAGGTATCTCTTATTCCATTAAGAGATATGAACTATTTATCAAGTGTTGGCATATGAGATAACCAAAACAGCAAACAAGATTTCTATTATGAAAACATAAACCTCTAAGAAATTACCATAATTTTCATAAGAAGAAAAATAATTAAAAGATATTGAAACATTTTCAGTTGGCATACAGCCACACAAAGTTGCCAAAAAGAATCTTGGAAGTAAACCGGTTCCAAAATGCATCAGAATTAGATACAGATCTAAAGCTTACTCCATTTTAGCGTTGGGCTGTTTGGTACAACGTCTCACTGACACAAGTAGTTCTCTTTTAATGTGTGTCAAAAATTTTATTAATTTTACCTCAGCATTGGCTTCCATTATACAAGTAGTACACCTTGACTTCTGAATTTTTCAGAACTTGAATTTTACCACCTCTTTCTTAATTAAACCTCATTATAATATAGCTTAAATTTCATATGAAAGATTGTTTCTTTCAAAAATGTATTTTGCGTACAAACCCTTACATTTGCATTTTAATGTGTGCGTTTTTAGTTGCTCAGTCCTATCTTTGCGTGCACCAAAATATTTTTAAGCATTTATTAGTTTTGTTTTAGTTGAGTAAAAATCTAGGGCAAAATATGGTTGTGTTAACTCTAGTAGAACCATTCACTCCAGATCTGAAAGCAGAGAAATTGCAGGCAGGCAGAGCATGTTCAAATAAAAAAGTAATATAGTTTTTAATTTCATTAATTCCCCTGAGGATAGATCATTTAAATGACCTAGATAGGCTAGAAATGGAGGTCTAAAATATTTTATTGATTTACTTGTATTTATAGATCAATTGTATACAAGTTCTTTGTGCAGTGACTGCTTCACTGAAACAAGTAAATGTTGGGGTTTTTTTATACTTTGGTGCCCATCTTCAAATTAAATTGAACACACATTTAATTCATTCATATCTCTTAAGATACTTTTTGATTTGCAGATACAATTGGATTTTAAATCTGAATCATTTCAGGTAAATCAGTTCAGGAATGTAGGTGACTAAGGAGCGTTTGGTTCAAAGTATATGCTAACCGCAGAAGCCTTTAGCTCAGATTTTGCAGCAAAATATAGGATTTTTATGTTACCTCTTAATTAGTTGAGAGGTAAAAGTGAGAAAGATGTTTTAACACCATTCAAGAACTGTGGAAAACAAGTAGCATGTTTGAAATTCATAACAGAAACTAACAGTGAAATACACAGGTCACTCCACTGTCTCATTATTTCTTCTCTAACATTCAATTCCCACTATATTTAGGATTTGTACTCTTTGCCTACTCCAGCTCTTATTGAGTTTTATAAAAATTTTAAGCATACAGGAATGTTGGGTCAAACCTCCAACTTAAAATGAAACTTGTAATAAAACTCTCAGTAATTTCTAATTTGCATAAGTACAAATCAAAAAGTTTTGTTTCAGAAATCTGTGTGTATGTGCATCATTCAAACAAGGAACATAATCACAGACCACCAACTATTTATCGAGGTTCCAGCTTTTTTGTACATCAAAAATAAACCACACCACAAAAGTCTCAAATCTCAGGCAAAGCCAAGGACCTGGTGTGTGGTTTTTTCATGAATCAGAAATAGAGTCGAGATTCATAAACCTTTTGGGAAATTTGGGCCAAGTTTTGAGTGAGTTTTGGAAAATTATAGTTTTTAATGAAAAATCCATGAAAATAATGTTTTTGCCATTCTTATTTTTTGGACACTTTTTAAATGCTAACCTTGAAATAAAATTCAAGCAGATCATAATAAAAGACTTACTGAACATATTAAATTAATTTGGAAATATATATTTATACATACACACTTGGCAGATACTCTGTATACTGTTTCAATGAAATGTGTAAAAGACTGAGGGTTTTTTTCAGTATAAAGGCTAAAAATAATGTTTTAGAGAAAAACATTTTGAGCATTGTTTTTTGTATGATAAATAATGAAATTGTTACAGTTGGACGGCAGTAGACTATTATTAAAAAATGTTTTGGACATTTTCAATATGCTTGTATGGACTAGGAGTTTTCCTACAGGGACTAAAATATGCACACTTGTAGCTGAACCTATATGGGAATCTCTTTTCTGAGAAAAAGAATTAGGTTTCAAAATTTTTATAGGTCCACCTGGAGATGAAATTTAGGACCATGAAACCTTGTGTTGATGTACTTCCGTTCAAGTAGAGAATCAACTTGGGCATGGGCCTTCCACCCCCAGGAAAATGCTGTGTTACTGATTATATCTTTGTCTCAGTGTTTTAGAGGGAACCTTTTCCACTTAAAATTTCTTGCATCTGATAAGTTCCCATTAAAACCAAGCGGATGGCAATATAATAATCACTGAAATGATTTTATGTAGCTCAATAGAGCTGTGCAATGGATAATGGCAGCACACTGTTAGTCACTAAAATATAAATCCCAAACTCAAGTACTTATTATTTGAAAATCTTACTGACTTTAAACAATTGAAACAAATAAAAAACCCCAAATCACTTCAGATTAAGTAACAGTGATGTTTTCCAGTAATAGTGCTGATACACGTGTTCTCTCTCAGATAAACTCTCCACAGCAGACAGTAAGAAATATATGTGTACTTTAAGAGAGGAATAGTCTTGAATTTCTTTACATCACCTTTCTTACAAAAAAAAAAAGCTATTTCATTTGCCAGTGCATTTGTACCTGTCTTGTACCTCCTTATATTAGATGATTATATATGTACATGGGCCTGAATATGTTGTTTGTTTTCACTTCTATGCAGCTCACACAAAGAGTGGCACTGCTGATACTCAATGAACCAGCCACTAGATTTGTCCTCCACAATGAGCCTGAGATCAATAACTAATTTTGAAAACTGATTAGTTTGCAGCAGCAGGGAAGTAGACACAGTCCGAATCTTGCCAGAGGATATAATCAGCCAGTAAATAGCAATATTAGTGCTGTAGGTAATAGGCTGGGAACAGCAGAGGAAAGGAGTCTGGCCCGACTCTCAAAAATAAAGGCCTTGACATGAAGGCCAATTCAAATTAGTTCTCTCTCTTTTTTTAAGTCACATGACTTGTAAACGGAACTTTTTCCCCCCCTTTTGGTGTTGGAATAAAGCTTATTTTTATCGCATTCTCTGCTTGGAGACTAAAGAGTGTTTGTAATGCATCCTAATAAATCTTGCAAGTGCAGCCTTGGGTGATTATTAAAGAGCTACAGACATTTTTACAGATCTTTGCTGGTTGTGAACTCCAGATGTTTCCAACATGAAAAATGTTATGTTCTAACAGTTAATGTTGTATCACCAGCCATTGAGAAGATGTATCTTCTTATTATAGCTGGAATGTTGCTATGGTGATAATTGTAAAACTGTGACCTAGAAGAAGGAAAACAAATGTATTTGGCACAAGAGAGAGTAGGTAGTGTATCAATTAGGCCAATGAATGGGAAGATAACAACAAAAGGTGGTAGGAAATTAAAAAAATATGCACAAATCTTGGATACCATATGATATACTGTATAATTGGCACTTTTATTTTCATGTGGAATGCATCCTCAGCCAGCTTTGGGGACAGACAGCACTCTGTCTACATCCAAAATTGCAGTGCTTTGCCTTTTCCACAAAGCCCATCCATAAAAAGCACCCCTATGCAAAACTTGCTCACATAAGGGTTTGCATAATTAATTAATGTTTTGTATCTCGTGTTTTGGTACTAAAGACTGAAGCAGATCATGTCAGCAAATACAATTAACTACAGGTTTTGGACTATCAGACCCTAAGAATCAGAACAGAAATAGACTTCATGCAAGTCTGGCCATGGATTATTTGGGGAACAGTCCATTCTTGGGATCACAATTCTGAATTTCTGCTGAGTCTAGCAGGGGAAAATCAGCTCAGGGGAGTCGCAGAGTCCGTGGGACTCGAACCACAGAAGGACCCAAGTCCTTTGCCACCTCTACCGGGCATCTGCTCGTCACCTTGAGCTAGTTCCTCTCTGTCTGCTCATCCTTTTCATCATTTGCTCGATGGGAACCCTTTTCACAAAGAGCTTTTTCAGATCGATGGATGAAACATGCTCTTAATTTCTAAGCTCGTAAGCAGACGCATATGTGGAAAAACAGCAACTCCCATTACGAGGGTAATGATCAAATATCCCATCTTCAGTCAACTGCTATTGCTGCTGCAAACTGCAAATGCTTTCCAGCTCACAAGCAAAGAAAATTTCTGGTATGTGCTAAAGACATCACCATTACCATTCATCCCAATCAGCTTGATTAGACTAAAAACAAACAACAGGAAACCATCTCTCTGTGTGCACATCAACCCTGTTTCAGGAGTCCTTGTCACTGGAACAGAGAGTGAAGCCCTGCCACTTGTCCTTAAATGTATATCCTCCACAGTTCTTTCCTACACATCAGGAAAGGAAGGAAACAGAGTAGATTACATTTCTTATTAAATTTATGTGTTACAACCGCGTGCAATGTGCTTGGAAATAAATCACAGAACAAAGGACAAAATTACAGAAAGAACTGGCACATTGTAAATCTCTTGATGTTTTCAGATGGAAACTGAATGTCTTTCTGCAAGTTATGCATCAGTCAAAACACTATTGAGATAAAGGCTTTCAAGTGATATTTTCAAGCCATATTAGTTGTCCTGTAGCTCTGCACTTCACTCAGACTGGAAAGCAGCCAACAAGCATGGCTTGAAATCTGTTAGTTTATGTCTTGAGGGATTTTTTCCAGCTGTATTAAAGAATTAAGACTGAGCTCCCCAACTCTCACTGCACTGCCTGCATGCTGATCTGGGGCAGGAAAAGAAACAGAGGCATGGTGAGGTAAAGGGATTAATCCAAGGTCAGATTGAAAGTTAAATGTAGGATTTAGACATAGATGCTTGCTGCTTGATTATGTTGAAGTTAGAGAAAACAGTGAAGCACTTTTATTTTAACTTCAAAGAAATACAACTATTTATCACATGGAAGTGCAACAGTATGGTATTGGGGAAGGTTTTACATCAAGGCAAACCACAACTATGACTCCGACCAGAAAAATCTCACATTAAAGTTCTCCTAAACTTTGTTTCCCCACACATATATACCTGGTTAAATAGATTTCAAGTGAGGAATAAAAAAAATCTGAGAAAGTAACAGAAAACTACAGCTGAAAAGGTAAAAATAAACAGAACCAAAATCAAGCATAGCCGGAACAAACAGAGGCTTACACAACCTAACAACTTGAATAAGACTGTAATTTTCCCTTTTTATCATTTTTTTTCTCCTTCTTACTAGCTGAGCCAAGGCTAGTGACAGGCACAAAGAGAAACTGTATGAGGGAGACAAAGGTCAAGATAATGGTATTACTGTGCCGGTGCAAAGAACGCTTGACTAGATGGCAAAAACTAAAGGTCATTTATAAATGTGTTTTTCATTTTCTCTATGGAAAAGCTAGAGAAATGTAAAGAATCCTCTGGAACCACAAGCCAAGAAGATTAGTTTGATTTTTTCATGATAATGAAGAGCTACCCAAGAATATTCTTTACTGGCTGTATCAAGCCAAAACATTCTAGTGTTTAAAACCAAAACAGCTATACCCCGAAACATTTATATTCAGGCAGTCACTGATAGAAAGAAGACAAACCTCTTCAATATATATATTCAAACCCACTTGCCTTGCTCCTCTAGGTCTCTCTCTCTCTCTGATCCCTCTCCCTTTCACACCCCACAGCTGGTAGTGAAGGTGCTTTGTCCTGTCTTTACACCTGCACACAATGACCAATCCTTTCCTTCTGCACCTGGGTCTTCTGAGAGGGCAGGGGTGAAATAACTCCCATATGTGTAACTAGCAAGAGACTAAAACTCACATAATTCAGAATTCAACAGATAAATCAGAAGAAATTAAAGCGCATAACAACCTGCCAGTACAGTTCTACTGGACACATGATTTGTGAGAGCTAGAATATGGCAGCAAGCAATGGTATGGTTCTTTGTGTTAAATGCAGTGGAAAAGAAACCTACCACCTTTTTCAAATTTCATTCAGTAGCAAACCCTCCTTAATATTCTTTTTGACATCTTTAAATTCCCAATCAGGCCACCCTTAAGAGATGTCTCAGTTATAATTTTATAGACCCCCCAAAGGAAAAAACCAAAAAAACCAAACAACAAAACGATGCATAACCAGGACAATGCACTAAAACTCTGGGGTTTGGGGTGGGCAGTGGCGGTGAGGACCTGCTCTAAGCCAATATCCTAACCTTATCTGGTTTTGTGATGCCCAAGGCCAGCAGTGTGTTCTAGCTCTGTCTGATGAGAAATGAGTGATTTAACAGCTACCAGAGCAAAGAATAAGGAGAGACTAGACAGCTAAAAAAAGACAATAATGACCTGTTTCAAGACTGCCTTCATTTCCCTCTTGATATATTTTTGAAATATTTGAAATTTGCTGTATCATGGAATAGCAAGTGTACCACTGTGGTGCTATAGCCAGATGTGCTGGGAGGTCTATGTATTGTTTCACGTTGTCCACACTGAGGAAATACCTTCGCTGTCATGCAACAAAATTTTACTACATTAAAATAATTTCTATAGTTATGATAAAAGCATGCAGAGAGAATGACTTTATTGCTATAAAGTTTTGTCCCTCAGCACGGGGTTCATCCAAGGAAATTCACCCTCCCAGCCTCTCAAGCCTATTTCTTGCTTCTCTGGTCTGGCAACTCCCTCTCTTCCTCTTTGCCTTCCAGTGCCTCTGGGTATTTACTGTATATGACAAAGTGACAGTCCAATCAATAGTTGGGTCACAGATTTGCTTCTCAGGCCCCTTTAAGTCACTGGTTGTGACTCAGCAATTGCCTTTTTTTGTAAAGCAACATTCCTTGGGAGGCTCCAGACCAGGATCATGGCAAAATTGAGCTTCTTGGGGTGTGTTTTACTCCAGCAGACCCTTAAGCATTTGCATGCAGGAGGCAAAAGTACTTGAGAATAAGAACCATGTACCCAGGCAGCCTACAGGGGTTGATGTTCCACAGAGAGCATACACAGCAAGCAGCAAAAACGTGCCTCAGTGTATTAAATACTCAGTGAGACTCCTGAATAGAAATTATTCATCTCATGACTATGGTGAAACAGAGCAGGAAGACAGAGAAGCAGAATAAAATAGGCAAGAAGGAGAACAAAGAGAGAAAAACAGGAGAAGAAAATGGGAGAAAAAAGAACCTTCAGGAACACAAACTAGCTAACTGTAAGAGGAAGAATGAGAAAATCTTGTCATGCTGTGGTTAAAACAAAATATAAAAAGGAAATGTGATGCTTAAACATCCAGTAATCTCCTTTTATCCAGTATATAGGAAACAGTCAACCAATTAAGGTGCACTGAAATATTTTACCTATTTTACACTTGAGAAAGCAGGAACAGTGGGCTTATATAACTTGTCCAGGTCACATATTAAGTCAGCAATGATCCAGATGTGGCTCTCTGACCTGCCTCCATGAAATACTTCTTCTCCAGGGGAAGTAAACAACATGTTTCCACTCCAACTTTTCCATATATGCAGCACTTAGGGGCCTGTAAGGAACCATAAATCTCAGCAGTTCCTCGTTTAAAGTTTGCTTGTGAGGAGATTAAACCAGTTTGCAAATAAAGCAGCTGCCCTCGGTTTCACGGTCAGGAAAGCCCCACCACATCTCACTTTTTCTGTGGTTTGACATTCAGTGCACGCCGCTTCAGGTCTTTGGCAGTGAAGAACTGGTGCAAAGGGTGAAGTGAACACATTTCCCAGCATTACCTTTGCAACAAGCTACGTGCAGCACACAACTTTTGCAATTACTAGAGGCCAACATAGCATCAACTGCCCAATAAACACACAAATTAGCTTCCTCTCAAGGTCCATCCACTCATTCTTTGATTTTTATCAGTTAATTAAATGGCTTGTCAGAAGAGTGTAAGGTAGTCAACCCACATATGTGTTGTGTGCTATGTACTGTCAGAAATTACTGATGCACAGGAATGACAGTTATTATTAAACATCAGCTGGCAGAGGCAAATTGCACCAATTTTAGTCAACTAGTAATGACCTGTAAAATTGGTAAAAACCATAGGAGGAAAACAATTTGCCACCACACAAATTAAAATGGAGAGTTACAACCCAATGGAACACTGGGCTGCATTTGCTGAAGAACTCAGCAGAGAAACAAACCTTGTGATCGCTGACAACACTTTGGTATGTATGAGGTCTATGATATATGGCACATATGGCATGTAAATCCTTACTGCCTGGAAAGTAAGGGTACACTTTGCAGATAGGACTTGGAAATGAGCTAAATGTCAGTACCAGTGAGTTCTTTAAGATGTCACATTATATACTTTACACAGAACAAACTGACCACAACAAAGGAGCAATCCTATATTTGACCTCCTAGCCCCCAAATGTCAATGTCTTACAGAAAATTTATATTCCATTTGACAGGACTGGGTAACCTTGACCCAGAGGAATAAGAGATATTGGATTTGGTAGGCATATGAGTACAGACTTTTTGCTTTCTTTGAAAGCTTACAAATGACTGAAGGAGAAAATAAGTGGTTGTCTGAAGCTGCACAGTCAGATTCTTTCACTTGTTAAGGCTGCTTCATGCTAATGTCAGTGAGCAGCACACCCTGTGCAAGAGGATTCTGTGGTTTCCTTAAGTTTTCCATAATGCCTTTTCCTGCCAGTGGAACCGGATCCTGCACTGTTTGGTCTTGAGTGAATTATTTGACCATGATTTGTGTGCAACTTAAACATAGACTGAAAACTACACATAACGTTGGAGATGTGGATTGCCCAGGGATCAAGCCAGTGGACTCAGCTTACTGGATGTTTTGGCGTGCAGTGGGAATGCAGATGTGCTGCTGGGCGTTGCAATGGTATGAATAAACTTTATTCTGTAAAGGTGTACATTATAACTGCATCAGTATGTCCTAATCCCAAAACGAAGTTGAGGACAAATATCTCTAAACAGCCAGCATAGTTTATTACTGTATCCTTCCTAAGATTTTCTGAAATGACAAGGGACTTTTACAACAAAAGAATATCTACAGATTGATAAAGTCCTTTCACACACGAGTATTTAAAAAAAACCCAAAACTCACCCTACATATTGAACTATTATAGACTGTTCCTTGCTCCCCTTTTTCAGAATATATCAGTTTTTGGTAAAGCCAGGAAGCTTGCTGCTTGCTGACAGACACGGCAGTACGTAACAGTGAGAATTAAAAGGACAAGATGATTGACGTTTCTAACTGTAAACACAGATGTTTTCCAACCAGAGAGTGGTGCTTCTTGCTGGAGGTGCTGATAAAGCTTCTGCCACCTACAGAGACGAGTGGTGTGCAATGTCAGCTTGAGATAAGGAGGTTACAACACTGTGCAGTGGAATCCCCTGCATATGGACCCCGTGGCAGCAAAGTGAAGCTTTACAGTACAGACCTTGCTGACTTCCTGGTGACTAAATAGCAGAAAATAGCATTAATAAGTTATTGACAGAATACATAAAAAAAAAAAAAAAAAAAAAAAAAAAAAAAAAGAAAAAAAAAAAGGCAGCCTAAAGCCATGCTTACCATTTACATTTAAATTCCTGCCTCTGTTGAGAATAGCTTGGATACTGGATTTGCTCTTTAGTGTAGAGTAGCAGTGGAAAAGTTTACTATTACTTTGGTCTTCTCGTCTTTGTATAGACAGATTAAAAAAAAAAAAAAAAGAGAAAAGTTTCTGACAAATCTGCAGTGTACTAAAACCATCTGTAAGAGAAACTTATTTTCTGTCCTTTTTTGTACACCAGTCAATAGGTAATTGGGGTACATCTACTTCAGTACTAGCTGCTGTGCCAAAACCAAATCACCACTTGTAGTTGTGAAGTGCAGTAACAGGGGCAGGAAGACATCACCTCTGCTACAACCCTACACTAAAAGGAGCCCTCAGATGAGAGCCCTTCTGGCCACCAACCCACACCTGGGGCCTCCCTCCTTTGTATGCTCCAAGGCACCCATCACGAGAGCCTGCATGGAGGAACAGCACCTGCTCAAAAATGAGTTTTGTGTATCAGGGACCAAGGAAGTTGAGGTGACTGGCCACAGCCAGTGCCGTGGAATCTACTTTGCACCTGGAAGAGACATTTTTCTTGAGGGTTTGACCAGTGCACACCAGCAGATTCTTTCCCTTAAATTACCTGAATGCAGCCCTACAGCAAACTTGGGATCAACAGGTTGCACCCTGGATTGAAAATATATGGGTGGATGCAAATAATAACTTCCTTCAGGGAAAAACAGAAACAATTTAAGTGTGGCATAGGTGCAGACCTTAGTCAGTGGCACTGACTGTGGAAACTTTTCTAACAATTAAATACTGTATATTGTTATAGTTGAAATCTTATCGTGGTTCTTTGTTATGCAAATTGCCATTTGCTCTTCTACCCAAAATTTTCATATTTTGGAGGAATATTTCAATTTACATGTAAATAAAGATACAGACTATACAAAAGACCTACAAAAGTGGACTGTGGAGTTACATAGAAAAGTTTAAAATAAGTCTTAAGGATCTTAACAATCACTCATGTTTTCACTCTAAATATTTTCTTTGCAGTGGGAATCCTTTTTTACAAAAAAAGCCCAAACCCAACCCAACCCAACCAAACCAAACAAAACCAACCAACCAAAACAAACCAACTCACTTTCCTCTGCATTCACAATGATTTATACATCAGCTTATCTAAGTTAAGAGTTTCTGGTCTCCCATCTATTGATTCATGAATAGTATGGTGTTCTTTGTGAGGGTTTAAGTAATAATGTATCCTGTTATAAGCAGAATGTGTGCAAGATTTGGCCAAAAATTGTAGGAGTAGAAAAGTCATGATTTCAGCTCCCTGGTGGTTTTTGTTTCCCTCACCATCTGAATTTGAATTGCATCAGTTTCAGCATGAGCACATTTTTGTTGTTTTCAGATTTTCAGAGGAATTTCGACATCTAACATCCATTGTAGTCACACAGCAGTTTGTTGTTAACTGCCTAGGTCAACTGCTTTTTGAAAACTTTGAATTTAGACTCATATACCCAGAATATACCTGTTTCTTGTCAATCCAACCTCAAAATGCTGTCCTCCTTGCTTCTAGTTTCATTTTTTGCATTCCATATGTTGCCTAATCTAGAGCAGATGCAGCAGCTGACCAAAAAAATTCAGATATAAACCTCATTTTAACCAAGAGACTTCCACAGTGAAAATTCATAGCATTTTGTTGACGTGCATAAACATATCAAGGGCAGGCTTGCTGAAATAAAACTACATTAACCTACCTCTTTCTCTTGAAAAGAATGTCAGTTCTCATGTCTTAATAAAAGAACATGTGGGAGTGATTGGTGAGGAGCGGAGGAGGGTGATTTCCCCTATTTTATGGGAGTCTGATGATGATTCACATTTTACCAGGGCAGGATGATAGGAATTGTTTCACTTTCTGCACCTCCGTTCTGTTCCTTGCTTGTCTGCATGAGCATTTCTGTTCCTGTCACTATTTAATGTTAAGAATAAAGAGATGTGGTAGTAGGAAGACTTTTTGGGATTTTGCATCACTTGTGCAGCCCTCTGGCCCTGGTGAAGGCAGCAGGTGGACTGTGTTAGAATTCTCCCCTTTAGGTTCAGTTTCCCAGGTAGACCCAAGCCCGTGCAGAGACACAGCAAAAAATGAGACTAAACAAAAAAATTAATATAGTGTTCTTTTGCACTACATTTCCATGGAGCCACCATGCATTTTCTGTCCTAAGAGGAGTCATGGAATGGCCTGGGTTGAAAAGGACCTTAAAGATCATCTACATCCAGCTCCCTACGAGACCAGATTGCTCCATCCAGCTTGGCCTTGAACACTCCCAGGGATGGGGAATCCACAGCTTCTCTGGGCAATTTGTTCCAGTGCATCACCGCCCTGACAGCAAATTTCTTCCTAACATCTCTTCTCTTTTAGTTTAAAAATGTTCCCTCTTGTCAGTAAGAGACTAAGTATGACTTGGGGAAAGGACATATATATATATATATATATATAAAATGTCTGGGGTTATATAGGAAATTGCATTAATATATAAAAATAGTAATTTTCAAAGACAAAACCACTGGAATTTATTACATCATCAACAAAACACTAAAAAAATAAATGAACAACAACAACAAAAAAAAAACCAACCCACAACAAAAAACCCTAACCAAACAAGCAAACACAAAACAAAACAAAAACCAAAACCAAACTAAAAAAACCCCACCAAAATCCTCCACAACATGAACCCTGATTTTCTTTGACCCATTTTGGGTACAAATTTCTTTCTTGACTATTGGCCTGACAGTCTGGGGTAGGTATCATGGGCACATGCCTTTTTTGCCCCATGGAGATTAAAAGCAAAGTCCTTGTGAGTAAAGAATTTAAGCACCAATGAAATTGCAATTGGAAGGATTAAGAGTGGAGAAGAATCTAACTAGCAGCTATGCCATTCTTTCAAAGTGTTTGCAATAGCAAAAGTGTCCTATCTAATAAATTTTGCTTTCCAGTTACTTTTTCAGTGTAAATTTTGGGAATAGTTCAAGTCATGAAAGTTATCTTTATTCAACTTAGAGGATGCATGCAAACCTGCAGGTATTAGGATGCACTGGTCTGGTTCATACTCACTTTTAAACCCAAGTGCAGCTTGAAGTGAGTTTAGATTTTCCAATATTTTATAGATTCTTATAGTAGATATGACTAAATTCCTTACTTTCAAAGCTGCCCTCAAGCAAATGAGCGCCTTTCAGTTCCGCACTTGTCTGAGGGCCAGGCTTTGCTCAGGTCAACAGTTTCACCCTGACTTCCACTGACTTAAAACAACACCTTTCTCTCATGTATTGGAAAGAAAATGCTCCAAGATAAAATTTACCACCCTATAATCCTCTGTTTTTCACTTGGGGATATTTTTATCATGTTGCTTTCCTGAGTATGTTTCAAAGGTTGAATTTGAAACCTGTGAAAATAAATATTTTTAATAGAAATATTCTAATCTCAAATATAGTAGCACAACTGAAACTGCTGTAATGAAGTAATATTTTTGTGATAAAACTAGCTTGTAGATCTACGTGACTCTGGCACTGAATGATTTCTGATGTCTGGAAGGTATTAGACTGTGGTTGTAATAATCTCTATAATTGTAACAGTTCATGCTAGCTAGAGTGCACATCTATTCTTCATCTGTCCTTAAACTAATTTGTTCTACGTATGAATATATCACAGTCATCAATTTAAAGTGCCATCCTTTGGCTATGCAGGTGATTAAGGAGTATACATTATGTATGAGGCAAACACACCAAACTTACACAAATGCTTTTTAGGAGTGTGCAAAATAGCTGCTTTCTGTTAGAGTCTGTAAGTTATTTTCTAATAGAAACACAAGTCACTGCTGCAACTAACCAGCAATCAATTACTTCTCTCCATATGTAATGCCTTGGATGATGAAAGTTGTGCTGTGGCTCTGTGCTGAATTTTGAAAATATATATTAAAAAACAAAACAAAACTACCAACCAAATTTAAAAAAACACCCAACCCCATCCTCCCTGCCCCTCCCCCGCCAAACAGACCCCAGAAACGAACCTGAAAAATCAGATCATGATACTTTCCCACTCATTGCTGCCCATAAAGTTTTCATTGCAATTAGTGCAGTGATGGGCTCTTAAAATTCTTCTTTTTCTGGAAGGGTAATTTTGCTCTCAATGCAGCTAAATATGCAGAGACCATCTATTAGGACATCTAGTACAAGTATTTTTCTGGTCACAGGTCTGATAAAGAAACAAAGAAACTCTGAGGAAATGATTTCTTGCAGGACATGAGTCCAGTCTGTAGTCTCAAGGGTGTACTTGGCAAAACCATTCCATAAGGAGACTGAGGAGTGTGGAGAAGGTCAAGGACACTGGGCAGAGGGCTCAGAGTGTTATTCTGTACCAGGAGGGTGGCTCAGATAGCAATATTTGATTACTACCTGATTGATATCTTATAGCTGACAGGAAATCAAATGCTTTTCTCAGTTATATTCCCAGAAGATGGGCAGTCAACACCAGAGTAACATACAAACAGAACAGAAATCAGTCCTCTGAGGAGCCCCAGAGTACAACAGGAATGTAAAATGAATCTCTTATTTTCAGTCTTTGCTTGGGGGGCCCTTGAAAATTTTACATGTGATGCTGCCAAAGCTTCCTTTGTTCTGGATCAGATTTGTGCTCACTTGCAAGATACACTCCCTCTTCCAGACTGACTGTGGAGATGAGTAACCAGAACTACCTATGGAGCACTTATTCCATGAAACAGAGAAATCAAACTGCTTTCCTCACCATGTTTCGGAGCTGTGCATGCTCAGAGTCACTGAAAAGAAGGATGCATATAGGAGAAGATAAAGTGAACCATTTCCTGCCCGTACAAGAGGAGCATCTCTTTGGGGACAACGTCTCCGGAAGTGATTAAGTGCCAATCACTTCATTCCCACAGTTAGGTAGAAACAGCAAAACCCAGCCCTTGATAAATTAAAAAGTTTGGCAGCACAGAATTCATTCTGCATCTAGAAGCTGTTAAAGGAAGAGAGGGAAGTATAAGATGTCTGCATATGTGAATGCATTTCCATGGGAAGGGGAGGTCATCCACGGGATGAGACAAGCACACCCCTTACTCCTACAGGCAGGTAGGGTATATTTTATGTTTTCAATGCTTTACAACCACGCTAGACAAACACTCACAGAAACCCATTAATAATGCTCTATGACTGTGACTAAGATTTAAAAAAAAGCCAAACCAGATGTTACGACAAAAACCCATTAAAAATGGTGTCAAGAATCAATTGCCAAAATATACAAATTTAGTGTTTTTCTCAGCAAAAATATACTTTGCCATATACCTCTGTGTAGGATAATAAGGTAATGAGTCATACAGATTTCATATGCACTTGTCTTCATATATTGGCATGTATATAATGTTCATTTCTTTTAGTGCTACTTCCATAATATCATTGGCTTTTGGGGTTTTTTTGG
>VZTJ01006391.1:287489-298666 GCA_013397795.1 Orthonyx spaldingii | reverse complement strand
TTTTTTTTTTTGCCTCAGAGAACAAAAGGAAAGAAAGAAACAAAAATAAGTGCACCTAGTGAATGATTACTTACTGATCAGACTATTTTCACCTACTTTCTCATGCAATAATCGTCACTGAAAAGTTAAATCTTTCAGTCTCTTGTTCAATGGGATGGTCATTACATATCTAACATCAGGAGATATGGTGCCAGGTCACCCCTGCAGAACAAGAAACAGCTAAGAAATTAGCATACATGCTGCTAACAATGAAGTTATTTGAAGAGTGACGAAGAACTTTTTCTCCCTAGAAAAACTACTGTTTTATTAAAAGTGGAAGATTCTCATGCTTTACTTAATGGAATTGGTTCATAGAAACTTTGGTAGTTAATAACATCTACAGAACTTGCCCAAGTATTTCTCTCAGATAAAAGGAGGCCGTAAGTTGTTAATGACAAGCTCTGGCTGAAACAGGAGATAAATTTGGCTATTTTCAGGCACCATGTCCCTTCTGAGAAGATACTTGATGAATTTGGATTAGGTTCCCTGGCTCAGATTTCTTAGGATTCCTTTTGTTTTTACAAAGGTGATATCAGGTCTGATTTAATAGAGCATAAGAGAATATATTAAAAGTATATTCAGATTATTTTTTTCAGCCTTCCCCATCCCAGCCACTTTCACATTAATTTGCTAATTTGGAGACAGAAACTGCTTATCAAAGGAAGGCTACAGGCAATAATGATGGCTGTAAATGTTTGCTGTTTCAGTAGTTACTGTTTTGATTTCTGAAACAGAGAGCAACTGTCACTATTAACAAATAGTAGAAGAAATTACATGAATAAAGAAAAAAAAAAGATAAACAGAGCAAGGCTTATTCTTTGAGAGGTAAATCTGTGTATAAATGCTGAGTAGAAAACCTCTCCCAAGATGAAATGAAGCATCCTGCAAATCTAACATTAGAATCAGATTCTCACTCTCCTGCTTGAGAAATATTTGCTACAAAGTATTTGTAATACAGTCAAAACATAGTTAGAACAACACTTTTTTCCCTATACCAATGGTCTCATGAAGAGAGTGTCACACATATTCTGAAACACAGGAAGGCCAAACTAATCACTGTTTTCTCTGTCTTCCTTTTCTGCACAGTGATACCACATACCAAGAAGTGGTAAAAATTTACTCCGGAATTGATGTACTTTTCATCAATATATGATTAAATAACCAAATGCATTCCACCAAAAGAAAAAAAAAATCCAAACAAATACATTTTTAAGCTAAGGGAGTAGCAAGTAACACAAAGCTTAGATAAAACCTCAAGTATTTCCAAACCTTTAAATGTAATGCCGAGTCTGAGCAAAGACTTGTTTGAGCAAACACTTTAGGAGAATGGCCTCTATTAGCCCACTGTAGAATAGACTGATATGATTTGTTTTCAGTGTTCATGTGGGATGCATTTGGTTTGGAAAGAGGTCCCTCAAGCTGAAAGATATGTTTCCTGATGTCATGATACTGTTAATGTGCCATAAAAATGATTTAGCAGTTGGGATCAATGTACTGCATTCTAATAAGCCAATGAAATAGCCCCTACGGTATCCCATCCTTATTATAGGGTCCTATTAAGAAAATGGAAAAAAAAAATTTGTTCATATATAAACTATTTGGATTCTCTGTATAGGAAAGGTATATTTCAGCAGGGGGTTACATTTCTCAGGCTGCAAAAGAACAATGGGACACCACAGCCCTTATAGTTTTGAGTTAGATGTCAGCACAGAGTTTTTGAAGTGTACATGACCCCTGGATGTGAATATATGAGGTATGATTTTCTGGGTGCCACAATAGAGTTTTAGATTTTTAGCTGCAGAAAGGTAAAAAAACTAAAGAAAACAGAAGAAGCCTACACATGTAATACTAAGAGGCATTTAGAGAGTAAAAAGGATAATTTCAGAATATTTGAGAGCAAAATTAGTAGTTCTAACAGGATAGATTAATAAGAAATAATTCAAAAGATCCAGTGAAATGATAGTATACAAGAGAATTAATGCCTTTTCCACAAAACCTTACTTGTAAGATATTTTCAAAGACTTGTTTTAATAAAGGAAATGCTTAACATCTTTCTGTTCAGTAACAGTCCTTCTCTGCCCACTCATGTCAGTTATTTTCAAAACTCTAGCACCGCGCTTCTCAGAAGCTCACTTCTCTCCAAAGAGATAAGGGGCTTATTTTAGATGCTAGAGTACAGTAAGGCACCAGATACAGTCTCAGGTTCCAGAAACTTGCTGCCACACACAGGTGTAATGCCTTGGCTTTGCCCTTGCCACTATTCCAGCCCCTGGAATAATGGTACTGACAGGTAAGCTGCAAAATAAAACTCAGGTGTGAGTTCAGTCACACCTATGTGGGTGCTACTCCCTGGAATCCCTGGACAGGCTGCTATTTCTTTATTACAGACAGAGATCAGGTTTGAGATCTGGCTTAGAAGCAAAATTAGCAGAGGTTAAATGAAGCAATTCTGGATGCATCCAACTTAGTCTCAAATGTGTCCACTTAAACAGTGTAGAACACTTTGCACTCTCTCATCCCAAATATCTGGGAATTGTTTTCTGGGAATTTCATTTTCAACCTGTTAACCTAAGCAACTGTGATTTCCCTAGAAACTGGAAATTGCAAGAATATCCAGAGTCTCCAAAAAGTAATGTGAAAGGATGAAAAATAGCCATAGAAATAGTTAACTCACATAAAATTAAAGAATAGAAATTGTATGATATAAAGACAAAGTAAAAAAATAAAATTTAAAATGTTTATTGAGTTTTCATGGGAAAGTTTTGTAGGGGAGCAGGAGCTACAGGAGGAGGGAGCAGCAGAGACAATACATGGTGAAAACTGAAGTTGAGCTTGGAAAGAAGGGAGGTGTGGGTGAAAGATTTTAAGATTTGGTGTATTTCTCATTATCCTACCATGATTTGTCTGGTAATATATTAAATTAATTCTGCCCCAAATAAAGTCTGCTTTACCTGTGACAGGTGAGTGATCTCTCCCTGTCCTTATCTCCATCCACAAGCCTTTCATTGTGTTTTCTCTCCCCTGTCCAGCTGAGAAGGGGACAGTTTTGGTGGACACTGGGTGTCCAGCCATGGTCAAGCCCCCTCAAAATGTTTAGTGTAATCATTGTTCTCATCTTTAATGTATGATAGTTTCATTTTCTAATGGTACCTACAGGACATTTTCCTTTAAAAACTGTATTTTTAATTGTGTATATGCATGGACACAGTTTAGGCTTTCATTTGATCACTTATCTGTTTCATCTGTGAAAAATTATAGGTTGACAAACAGAAAAAGATCACATTGATTATAAAACCCAACTATCTGCCCAGTCAAGATTCAGTCGTAGTTGCTGTAAAAAAAAACCCCTTATTCCTGAGAAAAGCATGGCTGAAACAAATAAAATACCTTTTTTCTTAGAGTTCCTTATCAAACATCTGTGACATATACATGGACAACTTGCAAAGGAATGAAATTAATGCTGAATTTATATTGAATTTATGTATATATTCTTCACACTTTTCCACTGGACATGTGGACATTTTTACCTGTAATTTTAGCCCTGAAGTTAATTTCCATCCTAGGTTTTTTTTTTTCTTTTTTCTTTTTTAATCTGTCTGATAATTTTCAGTCACTTTGGGAGTACTGGTCAGTCACCACCACCCCCCAGACCCAACCAGACCAACTGAAACTGAGTTTTAGGTTTCTGGGAGCTAATGATGGCTGAGAGGTGAATATTTACTGTCTGTGAGGAGTCACCCCAGCTCTCTTTCTAAAACAAAAATCAGAACTACTGAAAATTGAATAAAATTTTAAGAAACTTGGGTGCCTAGGAAGCTTCCATTAGTTTCTTCCAGTTGCTCCCCCACTAGCACAGTGCAGAACGGAAACATGGAAAAGTCATTGTCGTTGCACTCTGAAGGGCTCCTATTTCTTTGGCTCCCAGAAGATTACTTATAGAAAGAATATACCAGAACTGTAATACAATAAGCTATAATGTGAAACAACTGTAAGCTCTTGAAGACTTTTAATACAGATGACACACTGGTCTTTTAAAGAATGCAACCATAATTTATACAAGAAGCTGTCAGATACACAGGACCTAAATGGCATTTGAGCACACAGCTTGCTTGCTTACTTGTAGGGATATCAATCAATTTATTAAGAATTAATCTGCACCCCAGTGTTCTCCTGAAACTGCCTAATGTTTTGGCAAGCTACTTGAAAGGGTTCAGTAAGAATTTATAAGGGCAGCTTGGAAACAGGATTTTTTTTTTTTCTTGCTCAACAAAGGGGATACTGTTTCCCCTCTGAACATATCTCTGTTATAGTTTAACACAGTAATGGATAGGTTTGCCAAAAATCACAGTTTTTAATGGTCTTCAGCGAAACAGTAGATTTGTCTTTGCCTTCATACTGTGTCCTGCATTTATGCTGTTAGAATGGCTCTTAATCTGCCTGGAAGTATCAAATGCTCTTGGCCTTGAGAACACAAACTTGTGCATACACTAAAAAGTACAGTTTGTAGAGTAACCACATTTTCCATGCATGCAGAAGAGTAAGCAGGACTGAAACGAAAGGATCTAATTGCGAATACTTTCCATCTCTTGACATAAAAATGGCAAGAAGGCCTGGGCAAATTTAAAATGTGGTATTCATATTGCCTACATAAAATGTGCTAAAATGGCTTGAATGATGTCACTTGAGCAAAAAATCCAAGCTACAGATATTTTTGAACTCTGAGAACACTGCATGCTTGGCACTGACCAGATATGTAGGGTGTGTGAGGCTGCACACACAAAATCATGTTATGGCTCTCTCAATCCATTAGCAGAAAATGCATGTTTTTGCCTACAAACAGCAGAAAGTGATATCACACACGTTATGCAAAATTACTGCATCTTTCTGGCTCCCGGTTTTCAAACCTTTCACTTTGACAAAAGCAGACAATGAAACATCAAAGGAGTGTGTACAACATGAACCCTTACTTGTTCGGCCTTAAGTTCAAGGCAAAATTAAACAGATAATGGTTATCAATGGCCTGTCAGATCTCAGGGCTGTTTTTTTATTTTCAGAGATAATGTCTGTGTGTGCACACACAGAGACACACGTCTCCGTTTTAGGGTATTACAGGAATACATTTAATAGAAACAGCTTATTTGGGACTCCACTCATGAGAAAACTGTTTGGCATGGAACATGAATTTTTTCTCCATTTTGTAAAAATCTCAGATCTTGGCCATTTTCTCAACCAGTTTCATCATTTTTCACTCCAGTGGCAATGTCCTCTAACACATCAAATGGAAATGGTGGACTTGCATTTCTAGAAAAACCTTCCATTTGTAATAAAATCCTCTCTTCCCTCTTAGAATTCATCACCCAGGTGGGTAGTCCACTGCCTCCAGAAGGATTGCTTCCAAGGCTACGGACTTATCCTTTGCAGCAGGATTTTCAGGGCCATGCCAAAATTTCTGAAAAGGAAGATTGCTTCATATCCATGTTTATCTTTAAAAAAAGGGAACATATTTTACCTTATCCATTTAAATCCTACAGCTGCAATTTACTTAAGTAATTACAGCATTCAATGTGTTTTAATGCTAAACAAAGAAAATGAACTTTAAAATTACTAATATTTGTAGGAGAAAACAAACACACTGCTTAGTTGCATAATGCTAGACAGATAAATTGACCTACTGTAAAACAAACCTGCCACTCTTTCTGACTAATGAAGTATAAGGCCACAATAACTGTTAAATCCTAACAACAGTTTCATTCAAATGTCAACAAAATCAGAATTGCTTGTTTTTAGACAATGTGTTTCAACCAACCTATTTTTTGTGAAACAGCTCTTACGGCTTCTTCTAAATTTAAGAGCAAGCAAAGGATTGTAAAGATGAAGCTGTGCCCTTGAAGAGAAGTGCACAATTTCTATTCCCTTTTTCTTCAACCTTATTAATTCAGAACTTTGCATGAACAAAGTGGCAGTAATTAGCCTTGACATGGACCAGTGCCAGGCTTTTCTATCAAGTTTCTTTCCTGTTTATGTTTGAATTACTCCGGGGCTGCCTCTGTGCGCCCTCTGGTCTCAACAAATGTGTTTTTTGCCTTTACTCTCATGGTACAAAGAATGTAATCTTAGTTGACTGGAGTCTGCTGAACATCACATTACTTCCTTGACTCAGTTAAAGATTCACAAGCTGGAGAGGAGAAAAATGCTTTTGCTGAATAGAGGCTGCAACAGTAAGAGGATATGCTCTCCAGAGAAGGGTTGCTTTGCCTGCAAGTCTTTTGCTCTGCATTGCTCTAAAATTTTGTCTAAAAAATCAGTAAAATTTTGTCTACAACAATCACCATAGATAGAAGTTGGATGATGAGGTTTCCAGTTAGTGGTTCTCCCCCTGAAAATTTGGTATATAAGGGATGTCTAATCCTGAGTGAGAACCAGAAGCCCCCTGTATTAATTCCACCTCCTACCATATGCTTATGACCAGACATGGGCTGGTCTCATGAGAGCTTTACCTGCTTTACTATAATCAAAACCTGCTATGATCTAATTAGAAAAAGAGGCTGGGCACAGAACATTTGAGTCAGGAAGAATATGGGGCCAGTTTAGTGGAGGAAATGATTAACTTTTGGATCTGCAACGACTCAGTGCCCATTTGAGCTGTGCTTTGCTTTCACCCAAGGAACAAAAATTATAATCATAACATAAAAAAAGCCCACAAGGAAATGAAACAATAAGCATTATTTTAAATCTGCAAAAACTGCAGGTGAAATGATTTTCATAAGCAGCTATCACAACGTACTTCAAGGTAAGTGTCAAACACAAACGTTACAGGACATCCTTCCCTAGAAAAGGAACTCGTCCATAGGGTTTATGATGGCAATAACTGGAAGCACTTCAGCAAACAAGAAGACTCATTTCTTAGTTTACTTCTAAACATAACCTCAAAAAAGAATTCTGAAATTAAAGCTCTCTCTTCTCCCTTTTAGCACTGGACATTTTGACGCTTTAAAATGATTTGCTTTTCCATGAACTTGGACCTACCAGGTCGTTAGAATTTGCATATAATGTATAAAAAATTACTTGTCCAAATATCAGTTTTTTCACAAAACATAATAGACTTAAGATTTTAAAATTGTTTCTGAACTGTATAGCAATGGTTAGTTATCCTGAAATGTTTTTAGTGTCATCAAACCCCCAAATCTCCTTGAAATGTCATTGAGAACTATTAATTCTTGTTCCGTGAGATTTGGCTTGCCCACGTCTTGACATCTAACTCAGGAAGCACTTCCCTTAAATACTTCTAAAATTGGATGCCAGCCTAAAAATCAAACAAAAAAGTTAAGCCGTGGAGAAAGGAATAATGTGTGTAACACTGTTTCAATAACTCTTTGTACTCATTGGGTTGTAAATAAGCTCAAATCTCAACAAAGGCCCTTGAAACATGACATAAATATGAGCATATATTTATACCTAGGTGACGTTTTAGTGCAACCACAAGCTGTTGGTGTAGCAGTGGTCTCTATTTTATTCCTGAAGTAGTTGACTATCGGGGTTGCTCAACCCACCCTGGAACGTTGGTGGGATAACTCAGCTGTGTGAGACCACCCCCTGGAAAACGAAGTGGTTTCTCCCTGAGTAACCTTACCTGGATGTGTTAATTGCAACCTGCCCCTTACCCTATCATTTGCTCTCTCTGTATCCCCCCGCCTCCCTCTCCTCCCCTGTGCCCACTGCCCCCTGGCCAGACCCTATAAAAAGGGTCTCCCAAGGCCATTCGGCCTCTTTCACCACTGGACCCCTTCAGGAATAAAGTGCTCTGGAACTCCATGCAACTAAGCCCTCTGATTAACCCTGGTAACGCTTTAGCCATCTACCTGGGGGAGGTGGATACTCGCCAGAACACTGGCTGGGGTAGAGGACAGAATTATCTGCACCAGTACCCAGCAGTACTGGCCAGAGAGGTCTTTCGGAGTCTCCAAGACCCTCCTGGTGAACGCAGAAGTTCCACCCGCCCCACACTCCCCCAGGGACAGCGTTAGTTGACTGGAATTTAGTTGTGGGACACAGAAAGGGCAGGAGTTGAGACATCTTGCAACTCGTCTGGTTAGTTATGTTCCTAAACACGTTTTGATTGGATGACCTAATTGGGAATTGAACTAAAGTCCCCTGGCTTCTGTCTCGGTACTGTCATAGGTGACTTAATGGGTCAACAACATGGTCTGAACTGTCTATTCCCTGAGCAGACATAATTTTTCTCTGTCTAATTCCTCCAGCCTCCAGCTATTTACATAGGATGCTATGGATTTTTTTTTTGTGTATGAACTCCAAAACTATCCTTCAGCTATCATTCTGTTTGTAAGGTTCACTGCTCTCAAATCTATTCAATATGAAGGCTATTCTGGAGAACATTATGTGTGAAGTTTTCTATACATACAAATGCATTCAACGCACAGACATTTCCAGCGTCAGGAAAAGCACATTTGCGTATTTTCCTGGCCATACGGGAAGCAATTTTCCATTTCAGATAACTGGTTATGGCTAACTGAATTCTAAGCATGAATTTCAAATCACAGATTGTGAAGGTTAAAATAATAATAATAATAATAATAAAGAAATATAATAAGAAATTATCTTTCCAAGCTGAAACATCCAGAGGCTAGATCTTCCTATTACCAGGATACAATTGTCAGACTTTGTAAGAACAGATTCAAGACAGAATGAGCCTGATGATTACACATTAGCTATTATTATTATTCTCTATTATTATTTTAAATATTATAGTGTATTGTGGTTATAATGGAAGATAATGTGCCTTGGGAATGGAGCATCCCTGAAACCCATTACAAATTAAATATATAGCATGAAAGTGTGAGAGATAAAATTGCTTTTCTGCCTGCCAGTATAAATGGAATGGTGTATGACAGGGATTGAATAATGGGATGCTCTCAGCTCAGTCCATGTAGGAACATCTCCACTACCTACGTAGGAAAATAAAGTTTAACCTCATACAAAAGCACATACACCAAGAAAGCAAATGCTAAACTGAGGAATAAAAGCTGACTAGAATTCAAATTTTGACTTGAAAAAGATGGCGAATGTCTGTACTAGTTTTTTACCTTTGGGATCTTGGCATAAATCCAATCAGAGGTTCTAATTAAAATGAGTTTGATGGTCTCAGCCTAGTTCCTAATTGATGGCAGTTCACACTACAAAACACATAAGAATTCATTAGAATGCTCATCTGGCAATTTCTGCTCAGAGGGAACAAGAGGAAGTAACTAAAATGGATTCCAGCTATCTAACTATCCTGTATTTTAGGTAGCACTGTCTCTTCTGGGCAGTCAAAAAGGGGTCATCAATAGAGCAAAAGGGATCAAAAATCAAAGCATTCCTCTAGAATTAACTCAGATGTAGAATTGTAAATATACTTCCTAGTAATTTATTTTAAGACTCAAAGCATGGATGTAGAAATTATGACATGTTCCAAGAAGAAATCTGCACAGTATTTCTTGGCATTAAATTGTATGTCTTGTTGTCAAAATACAAGTCACTTCAAAGAGAATTTTCTACTTACATTTTGCTAAAAAAATTTTATTCAAACTCACAAGAAATATAACTTTTTTTTTCATCCAAAAGGGTAATTTGGTGTTTTGTATTGAGGTGGTCATTGGTTCTGTGCAGAATAAATAGCAAAATATTCATGTTGTACTGAATATGCTGATGAGAAAAAGTATTTGCAAGTTCTAATGCCAGCCAGTAGAGAGACTTTGTAACTGACGTATAGTGACCCACACCATTCATCACTTGGTGAAAAACAAACCAATCTTGATATTTGGGGTTGTTTTCCTGACCTACTCAGCTCTTTTTCTAAGCCTCTTAAAACTTTGGGGTGTTTGTTCAAGGTGGCATACTCTGTCTTTAAAGGATTTTGCCACTGCTAATGACTTATATACTCAATTACTACTAAAGGTTTTGGATAGATCAAAAGGGAACTTCTACCTATACACGGAACATTTTGCCTTATCTTCAGCAGACCCATAGCTTGCATTGGCTTTTCTTTTGAGAGAGTCTTATCTAATCTTCCTGGGGGAGCAATGAGAATGGCGTCATTGGCCTCAATGGTCTCCAAATAACAGACTAAAAACCCAAGGTTTGAGTTTAGTATCCAGTTTAGGTGATGATTATACCCAGGTCTCCCTTGCTGTGCCTCAGCTTTTTTGTCTTACAGAGCTAATGAGCCTTGTCTACAAAGGAATAAATCTTCCAGAAAAGGGCACCAGAGAAACAGCCCGGCAAATACACCATAATAATCTGAATGTGAGCAGTAGTGACAACACAGTGACGAAATACGAAGTATGAAGATGAGGAACCTTGAGCGCAACACAAAGTGTGTTACCAATGCACAATAACAACAAACTAGGGCCAATAATTTTGTCTGAACCAATTACAAATCTGTAACTTACCTCTGCTACTTTACCTTAACGCTATGGCAATATGACTTCATGTCATGTTTCTGAAAACCTAGAAGGCCCTGGGATGGGTTTTCTGAAGCATAAACATCCCTCCCTCCTCTTGACTTCTAATCAACTTCCAGAACTCATGTGCTGAATTACCAAAAAAATCCAGGATATTCATCGAGGCACTTCATTTGCCGAAAAGAAAAGAAGTCATTACTGTGTACCACGTTCACTTTTTCTCCTTGGTGAGTGGTGCTACCTGCAGGATATAATTTTTCCAGGAACAGCACTGACTTCCTAGTTGTTTCTGGACACAGTTCAAGCTGTTGACAAGGTTTCCATATAGTCATTCATCTTGGCAAAAGGAAAAGTGAAGGAGAACATTCCTGATGCTAAAATTATTTTTCTTTGTAGTCTAATTCTATGATGTCAGAGCTTTAAAAATAGTTTTTCCAACACTCTTTATAACATTAAAAAGAATAGATATGCAATTATCAACAAAAGAGGCTTTTGCAGGAAAATGTTGCTTTTTTGGGTTTTCAACCGCCCACCCCTCAGTTTCAATCAATAAAACACTTCTGCTACTGGAGGTGACATTCTTCTCAGAGCTGTGTTATTTACTTAGACAACAAATTCTTTGTGTTATTTTAAATACAGTATTCTAAAATATAAAATGAAAAGTGAAAATAAATCCCT
>VZTJ01006391.1:260755-287383 GCA_013397795.1 Orthonyx spaldingii | reverse complement strand
ATCTTAATGAAGCCTTTCAGTGTTTCAAGAGGGTCCATAAGAAAGGTGGGTGCAAACATTTTAGTACAGTCTGCTGCAATAGGACAAGCGATAACGGTTTTAAATTAAAGATGGCACATTTAGACTGGATATAAGTGAGAAATATTTTTTTTTATGAGGGTTATGAGACACTGGAGTGGGTTGTCCAGAAAGACAATGGGATGCTCCATTCCTGGTAACACTTAGGGTCAGGTTGGACAGCTCTAAATAACCTGATGTAGTTGAAGGTGTTTCTGCTCATTGCAGGGGGCTTGGACTACACGGCCTTTGAAAGGTCCCTTCCAACCCAAATCATTCTATAATTCTGTGATTCTACAAATAAGCTTCCCTTGGTCTTTGGAGAACACCTTATTGCCCTCTCAATGCATATGTATGAATCAGGTCTATATTTGCAAATTTCATGCATTTTGAGAGATAAATTGTGTCTATACAGTACATGCCATTCAAAAATGGCTTGACATTTTCAAAACATTATTTTGTCTAGCACTTGTGTTAACAAAAATAATATTTCAGTGCACTTGAATCACAAACCATCTATTCAGAATGTCATCTAGAACCAAATGATAATAAAACAAAAAATGAAGCAACATTTCTTGTTGCATTATCCCACTGCCCTGGAGCTATGCAGGGTCTATCTCCCAGGACCTCCCTCCGACCCCCAACAGCTCCATTTTATTACAGCATTACCTTCCAACTTACATTTCTTTCTGGTTGTTCATATCTTTTTTCAAAACACTCATTCCTTACTTGTTAATCACCACTGACTACTTTTGCCTCAGCTTTTACCTACATATCACTCCTCACTCCACAGACTGCAAGCATTTCTATACCTGGAATATAATTTTTCTTGCTACAGAAGTTTATCATCATCCCTGAGGCTGTTCAGAGACCTGTACTAAACAGTTCATATTATCCACTGGTTTTTTGAGGTGATGCTTGAGTACTGTCTACAGTCTGTTCACAGGAAGAAAGCCTAGTGGGGCTCATGCTAGTTCACATACATGAATCTGAGAATGCCCTATTTCCCATCACGTGTTTTGTATCTGTTGCAAAAGTCTTGCAATAATATTGGACTACTTCACTAATTTCACAGCACAACAGGATTTTTGCTTCTGCAGATGGAGAAGAAAGGCTCATGGTGAGATTAAATAACTTTTGTAGAGTCACTGGATTGGTAGATAGAGATTCTGTGTTCCAGCTCAGTGAGTTTCTTAGAAAACAAGCTTCTAAAAGTATATTTGAAAGAAATTAAAGCATTTCACTAATTTTTAATAATTTAAAGCTTAAATTTGATTTAAAGTTTCATGAAATACCATTAAAAAAACAAAAACAAAGAGAAAAGAGCCTTTTCTTTCTCCTTTGAGTCCGGTGAAATGCTTTACTCAAAACAATCTGAATTAAACATGATTCTCTTTGCAACTGTTTTCATTTTGAGCAAAGTCAAAAGTAAGCTCTGGTTTTCACATGGTGAGCAAAAGAATCCAGTCAAACAACACCTCCCAATGTAAAAAATACCCAATACTGAAATTTGAGCCATAATCCAATCCTCACTAGCCACATACAAAGCATGAGCTGTCTAAACTTTTATGTACACATCTAAAACCGCACACAGTCTCTAAATTTCTCATGAAAAGCTTTGACTTTTTATTCCATGTTCAAAATTAAAACAATCCCTCATCTGTAACCATCAGTTGACTAAAAGCATTAATTTAAGAGGTATGGGTATCAAAGCTAAAAAAACCTTCCTGGCTTTACTCCCGGTGCTCTATGTCGGCACGGAGATGGGGAAAGCTGAGGGGGTTTGGGTTGGGTGGGTGCTTTTCCTTTTGGGGATAGGGAGGCCATTTGTAGCATATGTCCTACATCTGGCAGCAGCTCACTGATAAACACGTGTAGCAGCAGGAACCCAATTATCCCTGTTGCCCTTTTTAGAATTACTACGAGTTGTGCTCTTCTAGGCAGCGGAAATAACACATGAAGGAAAAAGGCACCATTTTAAAGTCTCCACAGCACATTTCCTGGCACTACTCCACAAATTACATGCAGCAACACTCTCCCAAAGAATCTTTTGCTACTTAAAGTGTGGTAGGGCCTGCACCACATTTCAGCTCTATACCTTACAAACATTGCATGTAATTGCCAGTGCAAAGAAAGTAATTATGGTAGTTTCAAGACAAACTTTTAATTCACTGCAAAAAGCTCCTATTTATTCTGAAAGGGGTTCTTTCTCTTTTTTTTTTTCATTTTAGGTGCTTTTCATTTTTAGATCCCTCCTTCCCTTCAGTGCCTGATCTTGGGCCACTGAGACCACATTGCTCTGTGCTGCAGATGAGTCACATCAATATGCTCAGAAATTCAGAGCAGGGGATAGAAAGCACTGAGGTCTTTGTCTTTCCCACTCTCATGTTGTTTTTTTGCAAGACAGTATAAACAATAGCCTGAGAGTATTCCAGAGACTTTGCTGCTAGGCTGGATAGTTTGAAAAAATTACATATTAAACATAGAGAAATATAAAATTGCAATATTTTTATTACACTGTATTCAGGAATGAATTGTATTTCTGCACGCTTTCATCTAAGCCCTTAAGTCTCCTCACATTCAAAACAATTATTTTATTGAGATAATTTTCCAGGCTCATATATATTCATATTACTAAAATGAATTCAAAATAATAAAACTCCATATTCCAGACATTTATTGTACAATTAGCAACTGGTTTTTCAGTTTAACAAGTATTATTTTTCTCTATGTCATTGTGCTCTGTTTTGGACTGAGCCAAAATGAGCCAGCACTATGTTACTATATTCAAGGGAAACATTCCCAATAATGAGTATCTCACTATGAGAACACCTATATTATTTTTAGAAAATGAATGTATCTATTTACTATTTACCTTCCTGCTAAGATGACTGAATTCTGAGAGCAGAATTAAAATATTCCTCATTGTTAAACTGTATAAAATAAATTTATTTCCTTGTCAGTATTTTGACAGATTTTCTTCAGCACAACAAAAATCTAAGGAGGTAACCAGTTAAAACAGCTTTTTACTGACTGCTTCTATGTGACTTGTAGAAAAAAGGGGGAAGATGAGAATTGTTTTCAGCTTTGGAGCAAAAACATATTAATTGCCTTCATCCTTCTTTGCTCTGATTATCCTCCCATATATCTCTACTTTGGAAGTTTGCTTATGTTCAGCATCGGGGGTGTTTGGGACCCAGGGAAGCATTTCTCCACGTAAGGCCAGGAAGGAATCATCCAGGCTGTTTAGGTATGTGCTTTGAAAAGATAAAGCAACCCAGAATCCCCCCTGGTTATCTCAGAGGAATGATTCTTAAAAAATGTACACATATATGTGTTACCATAACTACTTAGAAAGTCCCAAGTGCAGCCACAACTGAAAATCATTACTCTTGGACATAGGAAGACTTGCACATACTGGTTTTCATACTAGAGTTCCATATCGGAGCAATTTCAAAGTTTGACGTGAGAAGGGGAAGAAAGAAAAGTATTACTGTCTTTATTACATTTATTTTAAAGGTGGTAAACCCAAAGCTAAGTAGCTAAACAAGCCATGCCATGGCATTGCCAAGAAGAGCTGCTGGAGCTGGGATGAGGATGTGAGCCCACTCTCTCCCAGTCCCGGATGCTCATAGCCTGCAGTGCAGCTGCAGGATCCAGCCTTTGATCCAGAAGTCTACAAAAACATGAATGGTGGAAATGTGCATCCACTGGAGCTTAAACAGACCACTGATCTCCCAGGGAATACGACAGAACCCACACATCACTGGAAACACAGTGTGCTGCATTCTCTCTTGTACCTCCCAACCTGTACAGTCCCTGAGCTTGGAAAAACCTGCCACTGATCACTCTCCGGTGGGATGTGGCAAAAATCCCACCTTTCATAAAGATGTTTATTCCTGTCAGATAGCTTGGATGTAGCCTGAATCTGAGATTTTCCTCCCAAGAAATCTTAATGAGTGGTTCTGTCCGGCTGTCACTGTCCATGCTGGTGGGTAGTATTTCCAGGGAATCCACACAGGTAGGTGCTCTTCCATGAAATATAATCATAGAATGGTTTAGGTTGGAAGGGCAGTACAGATCACCTCATTCCAACCCTGCCATGGGCAGGGACACCTTTCACTAATCCAGGTGGCTCAGAGCCCCATCCAACCTGGCCTTGAACACTTCCAGGGATGGGGCAGTCACAGCTTCTCTGGGCAACCTGTGCCAGGGCCTCACCGCCCTCACAGGAAAGAATTTTTTTCCTAACATCTACTCTAAACTTACTCTCTTTCAGTTTAAAATCATTGCCCCTTCTTCTGTCACTATTTGCCCATATAAAAAGTCCCTCTTTGCCCTTCCTGTAATCCCCATTAAGATACTGGAAAGCTGTAATGAGGTCTCCCCAAAACCTCTTCTCCAGGCTGAACAAACCCAGCGATCACAGAAAATAACAGACCTTATCTCCTTTTTTAATCCTCTTTGTTCCTTTATGTAACAGTTTAACTGGATGCAAAGAACTTGCCAAAGGAGACAGAAATGTCTTAATTCCTTTAAACACACTTGCATATTCTGTACATTCACAAAAGTTTAGACTGCCATCATGAAGCATGAAAGTGCTAGTGAAATACAGCAACCATACTGGAATGGTGCCATTAGGGAAAGGAATAATATTTAAATGAAATTAGACAGAGATCTCAGGCACTCAGAACATAAATATTTAATTTGGAATTTCACCAAGACTCTGGGGCTAACACCTTTGACTTGGCACATGTAAGATTTTTAAATGACCACAAATTTTATGAGGACCTCAGATTTCACCTCCCCTTTAAAGGATTGGCTCCCCAGTGGAAAAGACCTGGTGAGAAGCTGATTCTTTATTAGTTCAGGTGGGAATTTGGCCTTTGGTTCTTATTTCATTAACGTAACAGAATCACAACACTCATGAATAGAATTTGACGGTAAACAAAATTTGTTCCTGAAGGCTTTACTGGGAATTCATTGCAAGAACCAATTAAGCCAAGCATATCTTACCTGTGAAGTGAATTCAAAAGCAAATGACCCAAATCTTACAGAGACCTATTAATTTTTGCAGGAAAAATAAAAATAAACTGCTCTTTTTTTTTTTTTTTTTTAACTCTCCTCCAGAAATTAAAAAAAAAAAAGAAAAAAATCACAAAAAACTTCAAAGGAAAGACAGTGAATTTGTAGTTTAAATACAGCAGACATCCTGTATAAAGTTTTTGCTTAGTAATTAGAATTAATTTAAAGGGTAATTTTTGGTTCTTTTTTTTTTTTTTTGTAGTGAATGTTGGTGTGTCTTGTATTTTTTTGGTGGGAATACTGCAATTAGCAGAAGTCAGAATAAAAACAGTAGGTGTTAAAACTTCTCCCAGATACAAAAATCTTTAACACTGTGGCACATTATCAATTTAGGCACAGTGGGTTTTAGACAGATAATTAGCAAGTCTTGGCTGACCAACTTCCATACTTCTCCAATGAAGACTAAGCGACTGTTTTTCAGCCAGTAATGCAACTTCTGTCAAATAAAGTTTTGCAGGCACTAATACAAGAATTTTATGTATGTTCAGTATCTCATTTGTATAGTGAAATGAGGCAAGAAGTAAAATGTGTACAATTAATTTTATAGTGTATGGCCTGCAACTAGTTTTAGGAGGAAATTCACATTTTTCTCATTAAAGCTGGTTGGGAATATATCTTCCAATTAAAGTGACTTTTTTTTTTTTTTTTTTTAATATTGTAAATAGCTGAATATTAGAAAAAATGAGCTTGAAGAGTTTCAAAAATGAGGAATGTCAAGATTTTCAACATGCCACATGGACATGTGTGAACATTCAGACTAGACAAGTAAATAATAAATCTGCATCCTCCTCTATTTATGGCCCTGATTAAAACTTGGAGCCAAGTTTTTTCCAGCAACACGAGATAAAGCCATTTTTCTAAGGGTTCATCCAGATGGTGATTTATAAACTATAGGAAGCTTGATGTCATTTTGAAAATTCAGCTGCATCCTGACTGATGCATCTGTTCTGGTGTGCAAAGATAACTGCAAGCACGAGTTCTGGTTAACTTCACACATAATTTTGTTACATGATTATGCAACTGAGATGACATAAGAAGTAATGATCTGAACCTCATTTGCATATATTCCTAGTTCCTCTGGCAGCAGTTGTGTACCATGATGCCAGAGCACCATTACAGTCTGAGATCCTGACCAAAATCATCCAGACTGGCTCTGTGCCAGGCTTAGGAGGAGGAGGAGGAGGAGGAGGAGGAAGAGGAGAAGTTGTCCATCACTGCACCAGACTTGGACTGTTCTGAAAAGAGGCCAGAGATTGCTTTGCTTATTTCTACTTCCTCTCTTCTTATCCCAAATATCCCCAAACGTCTTCTGATCTACTTTTTCTCTACATTTGAATTCAGAAGATGGTCTTCAAAAGCTGCAGGTGTTATTAGGCTAAAGCAATGGTGAAGTACTAAACAACATTCAGCATGTGTATTTCAACACAATATTTCCTTGTTCGAGAATAATTGCTCAATATATTGAGAGCCAATGAGATATTTAAACAAAGTACTGAGAAAAAGTGTATGGTGCCAGCCTGAAAAGAGACAGATTGATGATATATTTTCTAATATCTCAGGAAAGTTATAAGAACTTTCTGTTGACTTCTTTTTTTTCCTCTCAAAGCGCAGGCTAGCATCTGGTGAATGCAAAAAGATACTGGAGATGGCGAAGGCTAGGGCACGAAAATACCACAGCAGTGAATACATTCCAGCAGCCCAATTTGAAAAGCACTGCATATTTAACAGTTACATGTACTTTACCATTAGAGTCTAATGACCAGCTTCCCTGGCATCAAAATCTGGCTAAATTATCCACAACGAGTGAAACTCGGTGTCAAAAGTCACTTAAATGGGACAAGAATTGTGTTCTGTATGTGCAGAACAGGTGGCAAAACAGGGCCAGGCTCTCTCCCTGCAATCCTCCTTGAGACGTGACACCGATTAAGCAGATATTTTTCTAATTTCAGTGTAGCATACCTGATCCTTAAAATGAGACTTTAGCTCTTGGGGAAGTTGATGGCATATAATTTCCTCTCATTTAGACAGATTGCTGGAGAAGCATGCTAGCAATAAAGATAAGCTTTATTTATCATAATTATAGTGACTTGTTCTTTTAATTAATTTTCCAATTCACACTAATGTTTATATATTAAACAATTTACATTACTGCTTAGTGGAGGTAATATTGATATCACTCTTATATAAAAAAATGTGTCTCCATTTATAAACATACACAATTGTGTAGCACAATTTAGGAAATCTGCTCTGTGTGCCACAGCAGAAATTAGCTCATCAAATATGTTGTATTTGGTAGAGACTAAAGGCCATTAGAAGCATCATGTCTCTTTCCCATCAATTTATCAAATTGTTGTCTGACTGGCATTTCCTGATTACACACTATCTTCTTTATGCATTTTCTTACACTTCAGTACCCGGCTCTGTCAGAAAATGATGGCATCTTTAAATTAACATCCATCCATCTTTAAATTACTTCCATTCATAACTCCTTTAAGCCAGAGCCAAATTAAATTCCAAGGAGCCTGGAAGGGGAAGAGCTTATAAGGGAAGTGAGGATTAATGTTGTTTAAATGCACATTTTCTTAATATCTCAAAGATCCTTGCCAATCTTGCTTAGATGTTTTTACTGTTGTTCTGCCAAGTTGCTGACAATTGTGACTTTTAAATTGATTTCATTGTTAGAACAGCCAGATGAATGAAAATTAGATTTAGTTACTTTATAATCAGTATGACTATCAGAAATAATGGTGTCTCCTTTTCCTCAGCATATACTTCATACCATGCCTCAGGTTGTGGTGGTTGTAGGCAGGATGACGATTGTGCTGGGGAGCAGCCACGGGGTTTGCAGGGAGAGCAGCCCAGCCTTTGTTTTTTTCATTTTTTTGGGGGTTTTTGTTGGGTTTATATTTGGTTGGTTGGTTTTTGACACTTTCTTTGGTGAGCTGACCGTCTCTTCTCCCTCCAAAATGTGGGCTGACAGTTCCATGCCGACTATTCTAATAACACCCAGAAATGGAGTACAAACTCATGAGAGACAGATGGTTCATATATGTCTTTTGCTCTCTCTATACAGTGGATGCAAACATGTGTAGTTAGTTTTTGTAAATATTTTTCTACTGTTTACAGCTATCTTCCAAGTAACATCCTTCTGACTCTGTGAAATTGGCTAACCACACCAAAATTCACTTTGATATTTAACACCTCCTCTGTTTTTAATACTTTATCTTCTTTCAATTTCTGAGAGATGAGTAGTCACAATATATCCTGCCCTGAAAAAAAATTGAAACACCTTAAAATAGGCTTCACTGCTACTGTGTTTTTCCCAGCCTCTCCTACTCCTTGATCCTACAAGACATATTTATATTTTCTGTTCCACCTTTCCACTAACGCTGCTCCTGATGAAAAATTTTAAATTTTGAAAATTGACATCAAATTCAGGGAAACTAAAATATCATCAAAAGGTGTTTTTTTAGCAGTAGAATCTAAGTTGTTGTAAGGACATCTGTCTGGAATAAACCCGACTTAGCAGGAATCAGTCTTGATGCATTTCAAATCCTGTTCCTGAAGTATTTTACTTGACTACCAGAGTAAAGATACAGAGATATATACACACATACACACTTGAGACAGCTTTTCCCTCCAGTTCTGCTTTCTCCAGCCAACTGCACTGCCAGTTTGGTCTCTGTTTTCTCTTTTCTCTGAGAAATTACATTGTGCTCTTAATTGCAAACCCCAAATCCAACGACTTACACAGTGTTCTTAATTTCTTCTCCTGTGCAAAACAGAATATTTCAGGAATGAGTATTATTCAGTTCCTCCTTGCAAACTAGAAAATGAGAAATAGTGTCCCAAAGAAGCTTTTCATTATGTTTAAAGAGAATAATGTTCTTCAGCTTTAAATTTTCTCTATTTCAACATAATATCATGGGGCAGAAACATAATCCCTCAAAAATCCAAAATGCTATTTTTATAATGAGATATATCAAACAGCTAGAAACAACAAGCTGCTCTCTTCCAACATCAAACCTCAGAAACAGAAAGAATAAGTACTCCTTTTCTTTTAGAAACAAGGAAAAATTTCCTATTGTGAAAAATATCTTTTTGTTTCCACCACAAAAGAAAACTTTTCTATTTTTCACTTTTAGCTGTCACAGCACCTTAAAAAATGTGCTTTTAGAGTACAGAAAATATTGGGGATATTTTCAGTAGGTGAAAATAACATGTTTTATTCAAGCACTTTGAGGCCCTTGGGGTGTCGTGCACAAAAATAGTGTTCTGTGTTAGCACCTGAGTGAGAGGGAAAACAAAGTATAATGGAGTACTAGATTAAAAGTTTAATTTTGCATCAGTATGCATCTTCTTTAAAAAGCAATGATACCAGCACCTCATGCTACTCAGAATTTAAGGAAATAATATATATTTGTATGCAGTGTGCCAGCTTCATAATCAACAACACCTTTCATCTAAACAGTGCTCGTTCCGTTCTGAAACACCTTAGTCTGTCAAAATCTCACGTTCTAAAATACAGTCCAGGCTCGTGCTTTTCAGGAGGGAGAGCAGAAGAATAACCAGACCCAATTCCTTTGTTCCTACCAAGCCTTGGTTGCTAATCAATTTTTCTCGGCCTCCAAATCTGTAATTATGGTGTCTATTTCAGGCTGCAATAGAATACCAGGTTTACACAGCACAGGGAGAGATAAACAAGTACTCAGTGCAATTTGAAAGGTTTTGACCTTTAAAAGCTGTTAATCTACACGTGAATTATAATTAATCAATTAAAGGAGACTCAGTCTAGTACCAACATAATTAGATACAATTTTACTGCTGAATAAGCCATGATAACCTCATACAAATGAAGACAGAGTCCACTGCTCCTTACATTTTCAAACATCCCAGCTCAGCAGTTTTAGCAAAACTATGTAGGTTTCCCAAGTGGGATTTTTATGGCTTTGGAAAGCAGACGTGTTGAATGGTGAGACTGAGTTCCAAGTTCAATAATATGGGATAGCGTTTGGAAAACTCTTCTCACTTTAGCCTACATACTGCCTTCAAATATTTCCCTGGGAAAGGAGGAAAGGAGGAAAACAAGATCCAAGGCACTGCAGGAGTGGAAAGAAGTGATTGCTGATGACTGTTTTCTGACATCTTTGTGGCCAAATTCAGGGATAAAACAGTAAACAAAACCCACATAATGTGTGTTGTATTTAACCACCACAGGTAATAGCCCTCAACCTGTCTCCAATGGGAATATGCAGTGATTAGAGACACCTGCAGGTTAATAATTGGAGGCATCTAAGCACAGAGGCAATTAATATAGGAAAACTCTCCTGAGGTTGAAAACGCAGCACTGTTTAAATAAATAAATAAATGAATATGCATGCATACATAAAAGGGAATACTTTTTATTCCTCTGAATAGTCCACCTTTCTACAGGGACTAGAGACGAAGCCATCACTGAGGCACCCTTCAATATCAGTAGAAGCCTTGTCTTGGAATAAAGACTTTGATCTGCTTTCAAAATTTTAGTAGCCTAAAACGTTAAAAGTCTTCTATTTGGATACATATTTCAAAATTTAGTTTTGGTCCCAACTTTGAAGTTTCTCTGTAGAAACCTCACATTAATTTCAAAGGTATTTTTATACCTTTTACATAGCATAGGAAATAAGTCAAAATTCAGACATGGGAGAGCTATTGAAGGCTAGTTTTACACACCTGAATCCAGACATCTATGAATGATCTTGGATGTATTGCTTACTGAAATTTGGTTTTAATATATAAAGTTAATATAGTTGGCATTTTAAGAAATTACATGTAAACCAGTGTGTTGGTTTTGCTCGTCCTGTTGTTTTGGTAGCAGGGGGGGAGGGCATAGAGGTGGCTTCTGTGAGAAGTTGCCAGAAGCTTCCACCATGTCCAGCAGAGCCAATCCCTGATGGCTCTGAAGACGGACACGCTGCTGGCCAAGGCTGGGTCAGTTAGAGAGGCTGGTAACGCCTCTGGGATGACAGATTTAAGAAGAAAATCAAAACAAAGTTCACAGAGTTTTGCTTTGCCTCTAGTCAGAGAAGAGGAGGAGGTGGGAACATGTGAGGGAAATAATGTGGAGACCCCAAGGTCAGTGGAGAAGGAGGGGGAGGAGGAGCTCCAGGCGCTGGAGCCGAGGTTCCTCTGCAGGCCGTGGTGAGGCCCATGGGGAAGCAGCTGTGCCCCTGCAGCCCATGGGGTCCATGGGGATGCAGAGATCCACCCACAGCCAGTGGGGAAGGTGTCCATGCTGAAGAAGGTGGATGCCTGGAGGAGGCTGTGATCCCGTGGGAGACCCAGGGGAGAGAGAGGGCCCTGCTTCCAGGCTGGAGCAGCCTGTCCCTGGAGGGCTGCACCCCATGGACAAGTGACCCACGCCGCAGCAGTTCTGGGAGGACTGTGTGCCCGTGGGAGGGGCTCACATTGCAGCAGTTTTGGGGGAATTGCTCCTTGTGAGACTGGATCCATGCTGGAGAAGTTCACGGAGAACTGTCTCCTGTGGGGAGGGACCCCACGGTGTAGCAGGGTAAAGATTCTTCTACCTGGGCAAGGGAAGAAGATCTTGGGTGATGAACTGACGAAATTCCCACGCTCTGTCTCCCTGTGCTATCGGTGGGAAGGAGGGAGGGGCTGGGGGGAAAAAGGTGTTTTAAGAGCTTATTTTACTTCTCATTATCCTGCTCTGATTTTGTTAAATAAATCACTTTGTATTTCTAAGCTGAGCCAACTTTGCCCTTGGAGTATTTTCTCCTGGCCCTTATCTCAAGTCTTGAACCCTTTTTAAATATTTTTTGTCTCCTCTGCCCAGCTGAGGGCAGGGGAGGGGTGAGGAAACGACTTTCGTGGGTGCTTGGTTGTGCTGGTTTAGGGCAAATTTGGAGAGGGCAAAATCACCCTAGGATGTTGGTGTTTGGCCAGTGTCAAACCATGACAACCAGAAGAGACAATATTTTTTCCTGAACATTTTCAATCTCTCAGGTAAAATTTCTCCCCCAAGTACATATGATGCAACTGGTATTTCACTATTCATTTTCTCTTCAAAGCCTGCTGCAAAAGTAGATGTTTCAAGGGTAAGTAGCAAAGGCTAATGTATTCCTCAGCAAAATGGAAAAATGATAAAGTGAAAAAATACATTAAAGGACATTAAAGGATAACTCTGACCATGTGACCCGGTCATAAAAAAAAACATTTTCAGAGAAAGAAATCAAAACCATGCAAGGGCATGAATTATTTATAGACATAAGGGTCCCCGGGAAACATACAAAATTTGCCCTTAAATGATTCAGTTTAAGAACTATTCCTGTTGCTTTTCCTTGACTTCTAATGAATAAACAACTTGCTTCAATCTTACTACATTTTCCATGGCTGATTTTGGCCTGAAAACAGGCATCCAAGTTATCTAATGCTGCCTCAATATTCTGGTCAGAAAAGGACTTTGTGGAGTGCATAAATATTTGGGGCTGAGGAGGGTCTGAATTAATGAGAAAAATATCGTAGGAAAGAAAAAAGAAAATTAAAAAGAAAGAAAAAAAACCCAATAAAACAGCCTCTCAACTAACCCCAAACCAAACAAAACACAGCACAACCACTGATTCTTCCTACCAACCTGGGGCACTTCTCCCACTCTCTGTTGAAAGGGATGAGGAAACCTTCTCATCTTTCCCTCTCCTCATGCAGTCTTAGGGCAGCAAGGCTGCAGCCCTGCCCACATACTGGTCTGTACTTTAGCTTCAAGATAAGTCAGAATAAGGCATGGAGCAGATGTCTATACAAAAAATACACTTTTCCATAGCAGTAGAAAGTCCTGCCAAGTCTCCCTGGACAGCCAGGCCATAGACAGCTATATACTTTCTTGCTTCTTACGAAATATCCCCTCCTAGCCTGCATTCTTCTAACTTCATGCATATTTTCTTGATTAAGATTAAAATTAATTGAATTAGAAAGGTATTTTAAAATACTGAAGGAAGGGAGGAGACTTGTTTCCAGCTTTCAGTTTAATCTTGTTAGTTGACAGTAAACGTATCCCAGCTTTCTTGCACTAAATTTCCAGAACATTTTAGCTAACATTTAGCATAATGGCATGTTCAAATGCAATCAGGACATGGCAGAAAGGTCTCTCTGAGAAGAAGGGCAAGTCATTTATTTCATGTAACTTGCTCATTCTTGTTCTATACATTGTCAAATTAAGTGGGCCACACTGAATTTAAAGGAGAAGATAAGCTATTATTACATTGTGTTCCAAAATCTTCAGAGAAATACCAGAGATAATTGCCTTAAATGTCAATTTATAAAGCAACATTCTTGTGTGATGCATCTGTATTGTGTATTCAGGAGTGGAATTTCTAATTCTAGTTGTAATTTTTGTGTTTACAGAAAGCCAGAACTTAAGCAGCATAATTTATGTATAAATGTCCCCTAGGGTAAGCATTTTCCATGTAAAAATAAGTTATAAACAAAGAGAAAAAGGACATATGAATTCACCCAGAGACATGGGAGATGTGTAACAGAAATGGCAGTTAGGGCCCATTTGTATTCTTCCCTAAGAGTTCTCTTGGCAAAACGACTTTTCTCCAATAATTTCTTCATTGTGTTTGTGGGTAAACTATGTAATTCTTATTTGCAATGTTTAGCAGAGAGAGAAGCAATAGGTTAAAAAAAAAAAAAAACAAACAACAAAAAAACCCAGATAATTAGCTTGTTCTTTAGTCTATAAGTTTTAGGGTTTATACAGGTAAATGTAATCCTCACTGAAACATAGACATTGCTGAGAAAACAAAACATTATATATATATATAGAGCTACCTAAGAAAATGAACGTGAATTTATGCATAATTTGACCCAGAAAATAGGAATAGTGATCTTCTGAACTCAAAAATCTGACTTGTGTTAAGGCCGTGAGGTTGGGACAAGTTAACCAAGGCCAGCGGCCTATGTGAGTGCTTTCACCTGCCTCACCCTGCCAGTGGGATTGAAGGATAGGAAAGGATGTGGTAACATTTGTGGGGGTGTGATCTGTTCTCCTTCCCCTCTTAGGGGTGATGGATGAGTACAGACAGCAGAGATTTTTCCACTCAGCTGAGCTCTGTCATTGGGCTTTGTTTAAAAACAGAAAGGAGCTACATGATACAAATCACTCAGTGCAGCGGTGGAACTGTGAGGTTTTCCATGAAATGCTTCTCTGTGATTATTTTCCTAAAACCTAGTTCTAGAAAAACTTGGGTACCTAGTAGTACCCAAGTTCTTTATTTCCAAGTCTTTTACAATTCTGTCTTCGTGACAAGTTGAGGTACAGGTGACAAGTAAATAGTAATTGGTTTGTCCAGGATGACGCACATGGAGCAAGATTTGAATGAGGTATTAGTCCTTACCCCAAGGCACCCTGTAAGGTTAGGATTTTCCTTTAATTTTGGGATAAATCTAACACAGAAACATTAAAAATATAAGCGAAATCTTGTTGGTTTCTCAAAGGAAACCTCTAAGGGGTTGCACATCTAAGTGATTTGATTGGAAATTGCTCATGGCCCTCAAGATATCTCACTCTGATTTATTGTTTTTCATGTTACTGATGGAATATTGTTTCATACACTGTATAGTATAGGAATTACCTAAATGCTGGGGTAACTTATGTGACTTGAGAGATTTAAAGACAAATGCTTTTTCAAGAATTCTCCCTGTCATGGCCACCAATATTAGTTGAGTTATACATCTGTCTCTGAGACCAGTCTCCTTGGCACCTCTAGCTCAGTCTGAACCATAAGGATCTCAATGAAAAGAATGGAAAAAGTGCAGAGCATCTGCTCTGTGAACATCAGTAAAAATCTAGGAGGAGTCTACCTCTCACAAGCCTCCTGCCCATGCAATCGCTAAATTAGGAGATAAGCACACTAAGTGAGCTTCTAGACAGGATGCAACATAGCAGTCCACAAACAGGGAGAAACTGTATTTTGAGAGCTACACACAACGAGCCAAAACTCATTTAAACAGCAGGTATTAGACAAAGACTGTCTCTGCCTGACAGCAGTTCACATGCCATTTCACTACGGATTTTTTAGTACCATACTATATACATTTGCAGAGGAAACACTAAACCAAATCTCTCTTACTCTTTGCAAAGGATGTACAGACACTTGCCTTACTGTTTTAACATGGCTTTGTTTTGCT
Source organism: Orthonyx spaldingii (assembly GCA_013397795.1). NCBI lineage: Eukaryota > Metazoa > Chordata > Aves > Passeriformes > Orthonychidae > Orthonyx > Orthonyx spaldingii. The sequence continues at coordinate 272,056 of VZTJ01006391.1, read as the reverse complement.
GCCTTACTGTTGCAAGTCCAACTTCAATAAACAAACAGAAATAACAAATTTGGAGACTGATCTTAACATCATTAAACATTTAACAACACAATTTCAATCACTTTCAGTATTTTTGCTGAGAATTCAAAATCTGTAAAGAAATTATAACCCATACACCTTAAACTTGAAAGAATAGGCTACTTACTCCTAATAACAGGATCTGGAGTTAGAGCTTTAAAAATTAAAATTTATAGAGCCCTAAAAACTGATGTTGGCAAGCAAATATCTTCTTGGATAACCTATATATTTCTCAATAAGCCAGTATCATGGATCTCTAGAGAGTGCATCCAAATACTAAAGTAAACTTTATTACACATTTTCTCTTCCAACTCTGAAAACTACAGGAAAATTTGGTAAAGTAAAAACACAATACTCTTTTGCTTCAAACCTAAACATTCTGTAGCTTGGAGCAGGCCTTTAAGAAAAGTAAAATATTTATAAAGTGTTTTTCATCATCCTGGGAAACACAAACTTCATCTCAGCATGTTTTAGCGTTTATTAAGTGACCCATCACCGATGGGTCTTAGAGTTTGTAGCACTCAATGTGGGCCACAAGGTAACTTTTTCCAGTATCACACTTTTGTAAGCATTTCTGCATCACAGAATCACAGAATATCCTGAGTTGGAAGGGACCCATAAGGATCATCAAAGTCCATCTCCTGGCCCTGCACAGGACACTCCAAGAATCCCATCGTGTGCCTGAGAGCATTGTCTAAACAGTTCTCGAGCTCTATCAGGCTGGTGCTGTGCCCACTTCCTGGGGAGCCTGTTCCAGTGCCCAACCACCCTCTGGATGAAAAACCTTTTCCTGATATGCATCCTAAACCCCCATTACATTTTTGTAGCCAACTACAGGATGTGTGCTGAATATTGAAGACAATACCAAACTGGGGCCACAAAAGGCATGTGTGGATTTATGACACGAGTTTACTCTCATGTATTATTTACAAAGGGTTCTCAGAGTAGAAATGTTGATCATTTATGCACTCATTAAACCAGCCAGGTGCTATTAAGTAAACTGTTAATCTGAAGCTGCAATGTGAAGGAAAAAAGGTAGAAATCTCCTTTTGCTTTGTGGAATGCTGATAGGGAGGGATGCAATGCCTGCCATACAAACATAAAACTAGCACTGCAGTCTTGTTATGTCACATGAGAGACTGAAACTCAGTTATTAAACACTTAACTTTCAAAACTGTAATATATGGCTGGGTTATGGACTTTTCATCAAGTTTATCTGCATTTATATACATTTCTAGCTTACAACAATATTCACTTAACTCTTCTTAGATTTAAAATGAAGATCAATTTGAAACAGATTTTTTTTTTAAACTCAAGGCGATAATTTTGAAAACCAACACATGTAGCTTAAATTCAACAAAAGTGCATATTTTAATATGGAAATTCATGTTTCATGTACCCATCATGCCTCACCAAGAAGCTGAATTTCATGTCCAGCTTCATGAACAAATTCCTTCTATGTATCTATTTTTCTGTAATAAATATGACCAGGCTAGGTTCCTACAGCCATTATACCTGGCTTTTCTTTTGTTTTACTAATATCTTAAGAGCAAATATTTCAAAACTCCTTTCCCTCTCTTACCATATTTCAAGCTATTGTCAAATTATATTCTTTATATATGGAACATCTGTAAAATCAACTTGTATTTTGGTTTTGTGCAGATTATTTTTCAGATGAAATGAAAATGTCTTTGAGATTAAAAAAAAATTAATGTATGTAAATATAACATTATTTTATATGTGTCAGCCCTGGGAATTATTCTGTGTTTTAGAGGAGTATTTAACATTGCTGTCAAAATGCACAGATATTTCTTAGACTTTATGGTTAAGCAGTTGTGTGAAAAACATGTATTTGAGCTCTACTTTCACATGTTGTGATGGAAAATGTGATGAAAAAAGAGATATGTCACTACTCACAAACATTTTCACTGGGAGAGATTATCACCACTGGGATAACAAAAGCAATTCCAAGCAATATACCTGACTAAATGCAATTAAGTAAACCAGGTTAAGAGCCAAAAGTTTATTGAACACCACGTATGATCAATCTGTATAGCTAATTATAACAGCAATATAATCCTCATAGGCTGAAAGGTTTTCAATAAAATCAAAACTAAATGTATTCTGTGAGGTAAGACTAAGATCAAATTTATCTTAGTCAACACATGAATCTTTCATCAAGATTTGTTCTATAAACTGTACGTTGCAGTGCCTTGAAAAAATCCCTGGCATGGCTCATTCTACGTAACGTCTCCCCCTCGTTCAGGTTTTCAGTGCTGGAAATGTTTGCTGTTAGCTGAAACTCTGACCACACTATTTCTCTTCTAATCCCACCTCCAGGTACCACTATTTCCCAGGCAGGTGTGGCATGCCCAGTCCTCTGGACCTACATCCACCTGCTGCTGCTTTCTAAGATTTGTTTGCCATTCTGATTCGCATTGACCTAACATTCCAAAATTATAACCTCTTAAATGTACTAAATGGAACCTTCTATGAAAAAAAGGGTGACAGCTTGAAAAGAAAAGGAGAAGATAGGTTAAAATTTAAACCAAACTAAAAGTTGAATATATAAAGAAGCCCATATAGACACCTACTGTTTCTCCAGAACAAAACACTTTGACCAGGAGATCAAAATAAAGGAAGTCAAAGAAAGCACCACAAATGTTTGTCACTGGCTGTAATTAGATATAGAAAACAAATGAAATTGGCAAGATAATATTTTGTGGTAATCAAATGCATAATGATTGTAAGTATGTGTGTAGTTTGATAAAATGATGTATTGCATCAGCTTGTGGAACACCCCACCTGTCACAGACCCTAACTCTAATTACAGTATGTTTTTTGTATATGAGGTTATTGTTTTGTATATGAGGTTATAATTTATTATTAGTGTAGGTCAGAACATTTGAGTGAGATGTTGGGATGTGAGTCTGGGAGGACGAGCAGACCTGCACAGCCTCAGAGGTTGCTGAGTCCCACAGTGATGCTGGGAGTACTTGCTTAAATTGCTGCACAGCTGCAGAGTTGGAGAGTTAAGTGATTTCACAACTTGTTTACTCTTAGTGGTATAAAGCATATTTGCCACAATTCTGTGGTCCAAAATGTTGTCTTGGTCCCTAGACTCAACCCAGTAGAGATGGTCTAATGGAGAAACTATGAACAAAAGCTCACAGAAACTACCAAAGATCCTGTTGACCTTTCTGATCTTTAGATTGGACCATGAGAGTATATCTGCTTTTATTTAACATGAGACCAAAGTGTGATAGAGAGATATTACCTTTCACATTTTTGAAATCCAATATTATCTTTTTTTTTTTTCTTTTAACCTTTAAAGCTTTTAGGTATATGGTTACTTTAGTAAAGAGTTTGCCATAACACATATCCAGCTGATGAAACTACTGGAAAACAGAGATCAAGAAAGGTGTCCTGGATATCATAAAAAAAAAAACAAAAAAAAAAAAAAAAAACCAAAAAGCAATATTATTTTTACTTCAGTGTTCGTATTTTGTGTGGGGTGAAGAAGCAAATTACTTAGTCTACTATGCTAAGAAAAAATTCTAGTAACATTTTAGGTTAAGCCAGGCAGTCTGCAAAGAACTAATACTGAAATTCAACTCATTGACCCAAAGAATTTTAACACCTTGAAGAAAGTCACTTATGAGCATCTAAGGAACAAAACTGAGGCTCAGTTAAGGGTATCTGTGAACTATTTAAACCTGAACATTGAGCTGAGCACTTTCACATCTGCGTACATAACTGATGGGGGCATTTTATCTTGTATAAATGTCCAGCAAATACACAACACAGTTTTCAAGTATGTAAATGGATATGTGCTGACTCAAGAGGAGTAGAGATACATGAAATTAGAAAAACACCAGGGCAGATTTTATCTGAATTCCATGCCTGGATTAGAGGCTACCTTGTGTCACATTACAGGGTACCATTGCTGCAGTTCAGGGCGAGTCAAACAAGATGAAGTGAGAGATATTGAAGCACAGATATTTTTTTTTTTTTTTCTTTTTTTTTTTCTGGTCAATAATTTTATTGGAATTTATTTTTCTTATGATTGCTTAGCAGCAGATTTTAATTCCTAGAGAATTCAGAGTGTTGGAGTGATGGATTAAAAGGAAGCAAAGGAAACAGTTCACAAAGAAACAAGTTGTTAAGATGTTGCTCTAGCTGCATAGCTGAGGTCAGTTAAGCCATCCTCTCTTGTAAAATCAGGAGGAATGGCTGAGTGATTAACTCATTTGCTAAATGACTGAACTAGATCAGACTCTCAAGAAATTTGTGGGATGAAGAGTAGTTGTTCAGATGTGCAGGTGCTAATACTCAGTTTCTGGAAATTATCTTCTTCTGGCAGCTATTTAATTCAGTCTAATTACATATGCAAAATTCTGTTGCTTTTCTTATACACCACTCATTTTCCAAAGTAAACTGTTGTAAGGGTTATACTGCATGTCTAGCCCACGTACCTGTTGAATAGAAATAGATTAAACCTAGACAGGAAATGTAGCACACAGCTCAAAATAACTGTCTCAGAGATGCACTTTTGCAAATGCTGAAAGAAAAATAAAACCAGCAGTTATATTTCAAATTGATTTAAATGAAAAACTATTGATGTTTACAACATAGTATTAATGTGTCCTTGACTTCAATGGTAAAAACCTATTGGATATTAAATTGTCCTAAAAGCTACTGGTCAGTTTTGGATCTTATGTAGTTTAAGCAACCAAAAAGTACTGCATGATACAGTAACTGTAAAAGGTCAAGCGAATATACTCAAAGAACAGTCGCTATAATTGTGCTCAAACTATATTAGATCATGCAGGTCATCTTTCTGACCAAGTAGAGCTGTTCAAAGGAGTTTAATTTCTCATGATTTGTTTGGGTTTTTAAAGGACAATATTATTGGCTGAAGTTTTCAGCAGATAGTTACAGTTTGAAATGCTGTTTTAATTTAAAAATCACCGTAGCTGCTTACCACTGAAAACTCACCTATTAAATCTAACATTTCTTAGAAGGTTGGAGTAAAACAGAGGAAAGGCCATTTTCTAATGTTCATCTCTCCGGTGTCTTAAAGCTTCTCATTGCAAAATGATATTGGGTTAAAAAGGCTCTTTTCTTTCAGACTCAGATTCAAACACCACGGTTCCTAGAGTTGCCACACTTGTTAGAGCTTTCCCAAGGTTGTTTTCTAAAGACAGATAGCAGAGGAAAGAGAGTAAATGCTACTGCTTCCAGTGCTAGTGCAAAGCAGTTTTACATGATAATATTCAAGTTGGACTTCTACTGACTGAGACTCAGAATCATCTCAAATTAACAGCATCAGGCAGAGAGGACATCATGAACACATCTTCCACTCGCAGAAGTCTGTTGCTTCACTAGGAAAAAATTGTGCATAAACCCAGGATGCAATTAAAATCAAACCTATATTTATATGAACCTTGTTAAACATCTACAGAGTGTAATAGTGAACTGTCTGTGCCAAATTTGTAACCCTACTACTTTGGAAAGAATATCATTGACTACTGAATGGAACAGAGTGTGGTGACTAATGGGGTTCACACTAAATCTGCACTGCTTGTTCTGGATGGTTGAAATCAAAAGAACACTTTTCACCACTTGGAGTCTGGATGTGCTTTGAAAACCCTAGACTTCCCTCTCTTTGATCCAATGAAATGAGGTGAAACATGTAGCCTCTAGGCAGTTTTTAGGTACTGAAAGATCAAATAGATGCTATTACAGTGCAATTTGCTTGGTGAAGCCTAACAGAAGGGATTTGCTCCAAACTTACCCTGTATTTTGCTGACCACATAGAAGAGGAAAAGGTAACTAAACTGAAATTATAATACATTTGTAGTGTTGATTCAAATGTTACAGAAAAAAAATACATTCTAGCACTGGTAAGGTGTGAGACCCATACATTTGGCTAAGAAGCTGCTCTGGAATTCCATCTATCCTTGCATTGTGCTTAACACCACCTTGGGTTTGACTCAGAATGTTTGGATGCTCTGTTTTTTATTAAAGGAATAGATATGTTTAAATTGTTCATCAGCATAGAATTCTGTGCTCAATCTATATCTTGTATTAGTCAATAAACAGGTCCTGCCCTGTCTGCATGTATCCTTATGACTTAAGTATTGCCATGACTTTGATCTCTGTCCTCTAATTTCATTTTTGTCTCGTCTCTAACTTCCTAGAGATTCGCTGCTCTACATGGATAATCATTCAATAAGATTGTAGGACTCACAAATATTTTCTTGAACGAAACGGCAGAGTTCCAAAGAGCTACATGAGAGAAAAACTCTAGAAACATTTATACAAATATTCCCTCATCATACTTTGTCTGCCGTGCTCGGCTTATTTTGTTACAGAAAAATGGAGTTAATGTAAGACTAGTAATTATCCAATCAAGAATGGCATCTCAAATTTTCATATCAGAATTTAATATAGGACAGAAGAGCTGCATTTGGAATCCACTGGAATTTGGCATGCTGTACAAGTTTGAATTGGAAATTACAGTATTTTTCCCGGGTCTCCCATAGACTTTTAATTCCCTATGTATAATAATTTGAATAGTTCTAAGAAACCAACTTTTACAGTGTGATAGAAAAAGCATCAATTTGGTCCGTTGCTCCTGAAAAATTAATGACTTATCAAATAATCAATACTGTTACTCTTTCACAGCATTAATATGAGAGTTAACAAAATATGCTATAATTCTATAGAAAGTGCTAATAACTTGGGAGATATTCTATGAGTCTCAGATTTTAACTGGGTCTACCAGAGCATAAAAGGGCAGGAAGATCCAGATTTGAGATTCTCACAGGCTGGTTGGAAAGACAGAATTGATTGCTAAGACACCCTGACCCAAACATTTCCCTGGGCGAAACTCCTTTTGTTCATGATTATTTAAAAATAAAATTCCATCCTGCTGATGGTAAAATAACCAATTTAACAAAAAGCAAAACAAAACCAACCAAAAAAAAAAAAAAAAAGCAACAAAAAAGCCAATCCAAACCAAACAAACACCACCCTAACAAACTCACTAACAAAACTCAGTCTTATTTCACTAAGATAACACACACCTCCAATTGCCTTGAAAAGCTGTGTGGAACTACACAGAGATCATATCCCTCCTAAAATACCACTTTCCACCACAATACCTCAGAAAAATCCTTCTGTGGAGAATAACTGTCACCAGCAAATAGTGCTGGGTTGGGGTCAAATTACATTTATTTGTAAATCTACCTTCAAACCTTAAAATCTGTGTCATTCAGATAAACTTTTCCTAAAGATCTTGACGTCCTTATGATTCTGGGCATTGGTGTATAAGTAGCAGCACTGGATACCTGACTGAACAAAAAAGATTCATCAAATCAGATGCTGGTGTCAGTCTATTTCCACTGACCATCTGTTTCCAGTTCTGGGTAAGTTTAATATTCCCCATTCTAGGCATGAGCAGAATTGCAGGTTTTGCATTCATTCATAAACCTGTTTCTAGAAAACACATTGTTATTCTTCGTGACTGAAACCTGAAATCTAATGCACGCACATGTGCATTCCCAGTTAAGTTATGTAAAACTGCTACCAAGCATTAATGCAACATCAGCTGGATGGATTCGCCTCTCCCAGGTGCTGGAAGCTTTCGAATCCCATTTTCTTGTTTCATGAACATAGTTTTGATTTTACAGATTTAATTTTAGATCTAATTTTCAGAGATGCCTAACTGACCCAGTAGCTATAATTCTGTTTTTAAAACTGACTTAGCCTTCCAAACAGCTAATGAATAACATTAGTTTCATTCACCAGCTGCCAGGTTCTTCAAGATGATGAGGACCTGCCAGTGAGGCAGAAAGAAAACTTCTTAATTTGTTTTTTTTTTAAATTTCAAGCTTATTTAGAGCTAAGTGTTGTTACTCATGTTGAAATAAATTCAAGAAATAATTCACAATCGCTAAATTACCTGTGATAAATTCTGAGATTTGGCCTGTGAAACTTAATATTCAAGGTGTAAGTCATGTCACACCTCTTTAACTAGATCTAACACATCCTGCAGCACAGTTGGAAGACTTCCTTGGAAAACACAACCGTAACTTGGATTGCATCAACTTCAGACTCCAGATACTTTCATGGTTTTGCAATAATAACTCACAACTGAAGATCCCAGTAGGCTGCCAGCCATTTCTAGGTACGGTTACTATTAAAAGACCAATTTGTACCCTTCGTCAGTGATGTAAATCCCACGGCCTGGGCTACACAATGTTTCCTCTGTGAGGGACTCAAACCACACTCAAATACAATTAATTGCCTTCAAACTGTGTCTTTCATTCAAGTGTGCTGAAGCATTAATTTTGATCTTATCTCTCCACAGATTAATGGCAGTGCATATTTTTATGGTGATTTCACAGGACTGCTTGGAGGAAAACAGCACTGGAATATTTTTCTTGCCTACTTTTACAGTAACTTTGGGTTTTTGGCTAATTAAGAGAAAATATAGATCCTTAGATTTCCAAAGACACCTACTGGAAGGTAGGTGTTCAAATATTGATTTTTATGGGAGGTAATAATCCAACTTCTCTAAGATTCTCCCTTGACTCCTACCATAAAGTCTGATCAAGAAAAAAGTGTAGGTGGCATTGATGTGTAAACTATCCAGAGAGGAAAGGGTGAAAAATGAAGTTTCTTGCTTTCTTCTAAGTAAGCACAGATAAGAGACTGGTGCTGGGGAAAGGAAATTAAAGAAAAATTTTAAAAATTGCACACTCTTTTCTTGTCATATGTGACTGAGCTCATAGAAAGAACACTGGCTTTAAAAAGCTAAACAATGTATTAGGTCAGGGGTACAGCAAATTTTAAGGACAAAAGATCTACTTCCTAAAAACAGCAACCAAAACGTTGGTTTATAAGGAGCTACTACAAGCCCTCACTTTTCTTCTGATGACTGAATAACAAAGGCAATGGAGAATAAGAAAAATACTGGAACAATAATTGAGACAAATTGAATAGAAATATTTGACTGCCTCTCTGCAGATAAGCAATCCAATAATTGGGCAAGTATTGTGACTGAACAGTAGGAGCTTTTGGCTTTAAAAGGTCCCAGTTATTTGCCAAACCTAGAAAAAACTATGTAACAGTTTGTAGCTCCCCTTTATCTCATAGCCAGGCATTTTATTCTTAAACCATTTCAAGTATGCTTATTTTCCAAATTAGTAGTTTAAGGTTACTAATTACATTAACTTGCTCAGCAGCACAATGCTGAGGTATCAATCAGGATACATTAGGAAACAAGAAGCACGTCTAAGTTTGTTCTCCCACTAGAATCAAATAAAAATGTCACAGTACCGCAGTCAGACAGTTCAGATATGAATATTCATTGGCAACTGTTTGTGACAGATTTATGAATGCTTTCACCTGCTGGTGGAAAAACATTAAGTTGCAAAATAAAGCTATTAAAGTAAGTGAAAAGAAAAAGTAAAGGATCTACACAGATGGATGATGATCTTGGAATTATGCAATCTTGAGAGAAAAGAATGGTCTTAATTTTCATATTATGAAAACATTTGTTTTATATATGCAGATTGTCAAGGTCTTAGCATTTAACTCACTGTCATCACACAACGTTCACCAAACATGTGGAATGATGGGCTCAGCTATCCCATCACCACCTTGTGGCAGAAACACATGCAATGGCAATTCTTTACGGATTTTGATGGCTGTTTTCCTAAACTGTCTTAACAAAAGAGGAAATCTCCATTAAGAGAAGAGCATTTTGTTGCCCAGGATAAAAGGTTTGATTACAAATATTGTAATAATAAAAATACATAGCACTGCTAGAGTGCTTTCAGCCTGAGGATCTGAAATTGCTTTTAATAAATTAAGTCTCGAGATTTTTAAGAGGAAAGCGTTAGTCCCACCTTAGAGATGGGGAAAGTGATGAACACAGAGGATAACTGATTAGTTCAATTTGAAAACAAAACATAACACACAGGTTGGAGGAAAATTAACTAATTCAGTATTTTACTGATGGATTAAACAATTTCTGTGAGTTAAAGCACCTTTTAAATGATTTATGCTGGAGAAGCCTCATGATCTGAAGGTTGTTAAAGGTATGTAAAAAAAGTATGGGCTTGTTCTACCATTTGTGTCATAGGAGACTTTGCTGTGCATTCTTTGCATTCCTCTCTTAAATTTTGTAAATTTGACTCCACAGCCCTCATTGCATTTTTTTATTGCAAACACAAGTAAAATGTACCAAAATTCTGATTATTTTAATAAACTGGTGGAGGCAGTTAAACAAGTGTTTGTATCAATACCTATAAATATCATGCTCATCTGAGTGGATTTGTGTGATACCACCTGACACAGCTTCATAAAGATAAAATCAAAAGGAAACAAAGTAGAAGAAGAGATAAGGGACCATAACAAGAGTTCTTAATGAAGCAACAAAGAACAAGCTACTAAATGGGGAAGAACCAAGCCCTGCTGCAGTGGCCAGGTTTATTAATCCCTGAAATAGAAAGAAATGTAATACTAGCAAATGGATTAATTTAATCAAGAAGGAAGTTTGGGTGGGTGTCTTAACAAAAACTGTATCTGAGACTGCCATAGAAACAGGGACCAATAGAGAAGCAGGGATGACAAGAAGGCAAGATACAAAAAGGAAGGATAAACCTTTACTGACAATAAATTTTTGGAGAAGCTTTTTTCTTGCTTCAAAGATTTATCTGTATCTGTGTGTGAAAGGAAAGACTGGATTGCCTTTCACAAACTCCTGCTGTTAAGGGCTTTTAGTACCCTGCTAGTCTTCTGTTCTCTAGTAAGGAAAAAGCCACCCAAAGCTGTCAAAGAGAGTGAGGCCAGACATGCCAACCTGCCTGGCTAACAGAGAAGGATGGTGAAGGACAGTGCCTCCTGTTTAACCTCCTGGAATTAAAACATGACATTTGCTGCAAAGATGTGCTCAGAGGGACCAAAATGTGCTGCCCAGCTTTTAAACTGTGGAAACTACATGTGATCTTGAGCAGTGTTCGTACAAGGCAAATGGGGTGCAATCCTAAATGGCTCTTTGCATTATTTTGACAATCAGAAATCTGAGCTGTATTCTAAGGAGAACCTTCCACAAGTTTGTGGGTTTGCTGTTTTTTTCTCCCTAATCCCTTTTTGAGCCCATGCAGTCAGCATCAACAACATCCTCCAGCAATAGTTTACATATTTTAAGTAACAAAAGTTAAAAAAAAA
>VZTJ01006391.1:155669-260724 GCA_013397795.1 Orthonyx spaldingii | reverse complement strand
AAAAATAAAAAAAAAAAAAAAAAAAAAAAAAAAAAGAAAAAAGAGAGAGAGAGCATTTCCTTCTGGTTTAAATAAGCTACACAGTTATTTGACCAGGCGTCAGCAAGATGTTATGAGTAAGACCAACTCATTATTCCATACTTTTTCCCTACTGATCTTCCACGCTGCCTGCTAGGAGGGACCCTTATTCCCAAGTGGCTTCCCACTGCACTCAGAGGGGCTCAATACGGCCCTGTCAATCCAGGAACATGCAGTACTTCACAAGATTTATAAACTACAGGAAGTACAGACACCCTTCTAAAGCGACATTTTTCATTCTGATGAAGCCAGAAACAGTGTCTATAATTACATTTTTTTTCAGCTATAAAATTAGAAAATACTGAGGAGCTTGGCCACCTGACCTTGGCCAAATATTGCCCAAGGACTTAAAGCCTGGATGACCACTCTTATTTCATTTGCCATCCCTTAATTTTATGTAAATATTTAATTAAGTCTTACTGCAATATTATGAGAAATTCACTGAGTTTGCTTTTGAAAGGAAAACCAAGATGAAACCAAAGAAGGCACAAAATCCCTTGAGAGATGAATTGGGAGAGGAAAATTGTTTCGGTTTTTTTTTGTTGTTGTTTGTTTGGGTTTTTTTTGTTTTGTTTTTTTTTTTTTTTAAATTTTATTTCTTTAGGCATATTAACAAACCACCGTGGTAGAATTCTATCTTGTCCATATTCTCCACACTTGTTTCCTGCAGGCAATATGAAGACAGGCTTTCAAAATGAAGAAACAGAAATAAAAACACTTACTCCCTCTCTAATTAGGAATCAATGTACATATTACTTTATACAGAAGAGGTAAAGCAACACCATGGTAACCTAAAAAGAAAACTTATTTAGGGTGTGTAAAAAGCATTTTAATGCATTCTACACTTTCTTAATAGTGTGCCATCTCTAAATAATATGCCATCTTCACAGGCTGCCTGAACATTACTTCTTTTTAAAAAAAATTGCTTATGAATGATCGCTTTGCCATATTCTTTGCTTTTCAGCTTGAGATTTCTCCCTCTCACTCATTTCTGCTGTCATGAAACCTGTTTTCCATTTTATTGAATTCAGTTTGACTGTATGCTCCAATCCACTATAATTGAAAACATTTAGTTCCAGATGTTGCAATTTTTTTTCCCTCACAACAAAAAGCAGTTGTGGTAAATGCCTTCATGTTCATATTTTGTTTCTCCAAATTAACATGTTAATATTTTCTTTCTTCTTTCATGTTAGTTTGAAGAAGGACAGAGAGATATTACTTAATCCAGGTAATGATCTTATGCTTTGTCTTTGGAGTTTTAATCAAGAAAATGTTGTAGAGGGGAAATGTTTTCTTGGTTTCTTCAAGAAATTTTAACCACTGTGTGAGGAGAATAGATGGCATGAGAATAACAAAGAAATATCAGTTCTGGAAAATGAAGGGAAAAAAAAAAAGTTTGCATTGGCTTTCATGACCAGAATTTAAATGCAAGGGCCCGTTCTGCATTCACACTGTGGTTTTGCAGTAGCCAGTGTGCTGCTTTTGTTATTATGTTTTGACCCTGCCGTGAGCATTAGTTTTCTACAATTTTTAAATTATATTTTGAGGGAAACCCCAGAGATTTCCACCATTTCATTCACGAACAAAAAGATTTGGATAACCTGATCTGATTGTTGAATCTCCCAGTCATAACTAGGAATGTCTTACATATCTTCTTAGTAATAACTCGACCCACATTATTTTTACTGCAATGTTTTCATTCTTATGACTCCCATGTGAGACTGGTAAGCACTGTTATATCTTCATTTTCTGAAATGGAAACAGACTGAATTCTGATCCCATTATAATCACTGGCAATATTTTCATTGACTTTAGGTTCTTGTTCTAATTATCTTTCCCATTATTATTCAAGACTGTCAAAAAGCCAGAAATTAAACTCAGTTCTCGCACATCCCAGCGTATCCCTGACTCTCTCTAATTAAAATAATTAAATAAAAAGGATCTGTAGAATAATTTCTCACTGTATTACATTTATTAAGAGGCCAGAGTTGGTTAAAATAGACAATAGCTTTTAACATGAAATGTATTCTGTGTGAACCATAGTGGAGAACTTTATATGTGTTTAGGCCTTTTTGTTTAATAGAGCTAAATGAACTTCAAAACCATCTCATTAACAAGACTTTTTTTCTTTTAGCTCTTCTGCTTTTTCCCAAAATACACTAAACATCCACTTGACAGATTTAAAAAAGAAACAGGATACCATTCCTGGCCCTTTTTGTCACAGCCAAAACACTCATGCAGAGACACGTGGCTAAAGTATTGCTATGGAACAAAATGGTGTGTAATTGTATCTATGCTGAATGTGCTCATTTTCTAACCAGGCTATGTGATAGCAGCTCTGACACATCTCATTAAAGGCCTTTTTGCCATACCATTCAGTGTCTTGATGATTTTCAGATGTGTCATGCTCTAGATGGATATATAAATTAAAAAAATATGCTTGAGACAGTGCTGATTCAAGATATGACAGATCATTCACCTTTCCTACATAAGTTGTCTAGTGATATGCAGACTTACAGACAAACAAACAAACTCATATTTATTTCTATTACTTAGAACTATCTGTTATAGCGATTACAACATAAATTTCAAAGATAATATTCTCACCCTTTTCAACAGCAGTTCCCAAAGAAATTGTTTTGATTGCTCAGTGAACTATGATCTATGTCATTGTTTTACATCAGGTTCCCTTTCTTTTCGTCCTGATATGTGATAAAACCATTCCCCAGTAACAGCTTGACAGCTTGGCCTTACACACACATGGTACATAAGGGCAGAGATTGGACTACAGAGCCCATAAACTGTGAAGGACCACAGTGAAGTCCAACATATTTAACCCAAAGCTTTCTTAATCCTATTCCTGCTCTGAGGCAGCTGAGAGGGAATGGGTGGGCATGATGCTCTTTTTCACAAGCATATAGCCACCTTCTGCACAAAAAGGACGGAATAAAGGAAATCACCCAGCTTTCAGTACTTTACACTGGGGAAGTGATTGATAAAAAGGGAGAAGGCAATGGGTTTGGGTGAAAGCTACTAAATATTTCAGCAAAGAAATCAAATTGGGAATTGGCTTTTATAAAGGAAAATTAATCTTGACAAAAGCTGTTCAATGTGCTGTTGAAAATGAGCAAGGCTATTTCCATTGAATTAAGACTGAGGAAAACCAGTAAACAAAACAGAACAGAATCTTTAGCAACTTAAGCACAGATATCAGAAAAAATGCTAGATTTGAGTTCATGCTGCTGAACAAAGGCCCACAGAACCCAACTGAGCTGCTGCTGAGTAAGTTTCTGTGGCTCCCATAAACCCCTGTTACTTAGTAGCCATGTAATTAATTTATATATACTGTAAAATAATCATCACTTATGAAGTTTTTAAACCTGCAGCTGATTTCCCACTTTTCCATTCATTTCTTTGGGAAAAATATTTCAGTGTTCTTTTGCTTCATGCTATTTCCCAAATGCAAAAATAACAACCACAGGCTCAAAAGTAAAACTAACTGTAAAACCCATATCCTACTGATTCCATCATAAAAATTCTAGACAAACTTGCTCTTGTCCTTCTGCTGACAGTAATAATTCCACCTTATGAGTTATCAGTTCCTCTATCATGCATAACCATAGGGATAGAGAGATCAAGGGAGAGATTAAAAATATTTGTCTTGACCTGACAAAGGGGGATAAGCTGTAAAATGGGAGGTCAAGCTTGAGGCTGCTCAGAGAGTGACAGAGGTCCTATTTTGAGGACAGTGGTAGAAATCAAATGATGTCATTTTATTTTTGCAGCACCTTTAGAGGTGGGAGTAGCAACAGCTTTTTGTTGCTACATTTCAGTTAATGCTCATGTGTATAGAATAGGAATTAAAACAGTTACCGTGTCAGCTCCTATTTCACATCTCAAAACTCAATTGGCTCATTTGGGTAAGGACAATCCCAGGCTCACAGAATATCAGAAAAGCTTTGCATTTAAAGTGAGGCTTAGTGAGGAATCCCAAGTGAATCTAGAGTGGCCAAAAGGTACCTGCTGGTTAGCTGTGAGAACAGACCTCTTCTAGCCACAAAACAGAGGCTCTTTAGATAGCAGCTTCCTCATGCTGTTCTACTGATATGTTGAATCTGCTATGGATGAACACTTACAGAGAAAACAAAGAACAATTATTATTGTCATTTACAGTCCTGACCTAGGTTGAACTTGGGTTCATACAATGACTGTGTGGAAACTGAAATTTTCTGCTCAGGTGAACATGAAAGCTGCTTGAACTGAGGGTGCTTTCTTTCACTGTTCCTTCCTGTTCCTTCTCCAGGTTATGACCCAACACCTCAACAGGACCTGAGAATGGTCCAGGTTGCTGGGCTTTCTTATTCCAGTGGGAACACTACAGCCATAATGATGGCCTGAACTGCCTGATTTAACAAAAAGAATATATAATTTAATGGGAAACCCTCTTCTACTTCAAAAGACTTATTTTAAAAATAGCTCTTGGCTCAAAGAATTATACTTTAGCTGATTATTTGTTTCAGATAAGCAACCTAGGTGTGCACATGGTTCTCCAGAATTTTGTTAACTACTTCTAATAGCGGGTTTATCCCCCAATTTTCATTCATAATCATTGAAAAACCTAATACTGGTAAAAGTATGATGGCCAAAAAATTATTTTGTATCTCTGAGATTTAGAAGTTGCCTCCTACTCTAAGATCATTTAAGCAATGATTATTACAGTACGGATAGAGCAAGCACACTATTTAAATCTGAAACAGCGAGTTTTTTCTGATTGCAGTATAAAGATGACAAAACAAAGCTCTAATTTTAACGGGCTGAAACATCTCCCTTCTTTCCTGTCTGTTCTGGACATTTCTGTGCTTTCTTTCCTCCAGACCATGCCGAGCCACTGCACATTATGCTTGGGAGCCAGGAAGAAACAACAGCTGGACTTTACCTCCTTAAGGAAAATATTGCTGCTGCTGGGCATTTGTTTTTTTTCTATCACATCAAATATTTATATTGGTTCAACATAGCTGGACATCTAGGAAGACTGATGCTGCCTGACTGTTTCATATTTGTCACTCATGTTGCTTTGATATATCTTGACTTTTGGCCTAATTTCATCCATGTACTGTTCTTCGTTTATTGTCTATGTGCATCTAAAAGTAAATCTGGAGCATCTTGAGGTCATTAAAGAGTGTAAATCACAATGACAAATTTGCATAATGTGTCAGTATGTATCTGGCATGCCCTCGTAGCAAGAGGCTTACTAAAACTCTAACACTACCCTCACTTTCTTAGAGTTTAATTTTAAAAGTCAAAGCACATCTCATTCTTACAAGTTTCTATGGTTGTATAGCTTTCAGAAAGTCCACAATGTATTTTATTAGTAATAAAACAAATCCACACATAAACAATCAAATTTATATCAAGGCTGGTTTTGGATTTTAGCCTTATGAAGTGATGCCACAGCAAGAGATGAAAAATTAATAAGCTTGTGTCTTTGCTCAGTAAAATAAGTGCATTAAAGAACCACTTGCTCACAGAACACATTATGGTTAAAGGAAACTAGAACAGTCATTGAATGATGAGAACAGACTGACCACATTCATTCTATCCAGCTATAGAAGTTGATTCCAATTTTCTTTGTTTCCATGAGAAACATCAATGAAAATTTGTCCTCCTATTTTCTGACAACAAAAGCAAACTTATCTTTCTTCTCACCCTTCTCCCAGATTTCAGTTATTCACAAAGAGTACCTTAGCATCCTGTCCTTACAGGCTTTTCCTTATATATATATATATATACATATATATATATATGAAAAAAAAAGAGGTTGTTTTTTTTTCTCTGCAAGAAATCTACATTTAAAACAGAATTTATTTAAAAAGGCAGAAATTTTCTTGCAAGTTCAGAGCAACATGAAAAGAATCAGGACAGGGAAAGGGAGCAGTTATTGGTGCTGAATGATGACCTACTTAATTACAGAAAAGAAGAAAGATTACAGGGAAAGCAAGAACACATGCAGAGATACGTTGGTCATCAAGGAAAGTATTTGCAGATGTAGGTAAAGTTGGAGAATATAAAACATAGAGTAAAATGCTGCAGGGCAATGGTTCTAAATTGATGTGGTCAGTGTCATTCTTATTTCTACAGCAGTTAATCAGTGAACAATAAATATAAAAGGGTGGAGAAGCATTATTCTCTTCCCAAGGATAGTGAAAACATCTGAGTAGGATGCTATATACACCTAGAATTTCCCAAAGTATCTATAGACAAGAGGAAACTGTCCTTTTGTGTCCTCTCCACAATCCAGATGAATAAGTCTGATATTAAAAATTTATATTTTTCTTTATAGACATATAGTTAGTGCTAGTCTATTTTGGGTGAATATTTAATCATGTAATGAGGAAGAATCAAAGCAAATATTTGTTACTAGCTTTTAAAATGAAGTATTTTCTCTTTTTCTTTTAAGATACTTCACTGCCAATAACTTTCATGTCAGAGGTAAAAGAGTTTTAATCACATAGCCAAATTCAGCCCTTATACGAAATCAGCGTAACTTCTTTTGAGACTGTGGTCACTCCAAATATTTATCTGTTAAGCAAATGACCCCATCACTTTCTTAAGTCAGAAATACCACACAGCAATGTTTCAGTAGGAGGGACATGAGAGAAAACGTTAAAAAAACCATATTCAGTCAAGAGCAATGTATGATGAGCAACCAATTCTGCAAGGTGTGAATACTTGCAGAGGTGATGATAATGAATATAGTTCTATTGAAGCAGGACAGTATTGTAAATAAAGTGCATTGTTGGCACTCAAAAGGCCCAAAGTCTACTCTTGCCTTTCATACAATCTCCTTGTCTCGTGGTTTCTATTCTGGGAAATGGAGAATGCTGCAGAAATCCCATATCTGTGAGAGGTCTAGCAGAGCACTGCTTAAATCTGCTTGGAGTATTAGTCAACAACAATATAGTTTGAGCACATCTCTGCTCTGTTCCCTTCAGCCTTAAGTAATAAACTAAAATATATATTAAAAACTCGTGTAAGGAGGATATCATCCCACTTTTGTGTGAGCAAAGATATTCCATTTTTACTACTGTTCACAAAATATATGAAGTTGTAATAGCATAAATTCAAAATAAAACCCTTTCTTTGACATAAAATCATTATGTGTCTTGCATTAGATACATGTCTTGCCTCCAACTGTGAAGTAACAAAAGAAATTAAATTCTTCTAGTGTTAACAAAAGATTAGAGAATGATCATTACACTAATGAAGAGACATTCTGGAGAGCTGCTGTAAGGAGCTGTGGGCTTGACTGGACTAGCTAGTTCTAAGAGTTACAGAGTCTGTGCAGAATCTGTGTGAGAGGGATGTGGCCAGACACGGTGGTGACGTAT
Organism: Orthonyx spaldingii; assembly: GCA_013397795.1. Lineage (NCBI taxonomy): Eukaryota > Metazoa > Chordata > Aves > Passeriformes > Orthonychidae > Orthonyx > Orthonyx spaldingii. The sequence goes on along the minus strand of VZTJ01006391.1, from coordinate 253,258 downwards.
TTGGAAATGTCAAGGGTGACACAAACAAGCTGTTCAGAGCAATAGCAGCCTTGATGCACCATGGTTCTCTAAGCTGCTGCCATAGGATTAATTTGGAGGATTCAAGAGATAATCCACATACAGAAGCAGAATTGATGCCTATAGTCCAAGAATAACATTGTTATATACATAAATACTTGCAGTGTAACTGAGCTTTCTGCCAAAGGGATCATGTTTCTATAAGGGTGATGGATTTGAACTTCTGCTTTGTTACCTTAATACACCAAATACTCAGCTTCCTATTTCTCAAAAAAAAAAAAAAAAAGGCATATTGGTTTGTCAAACAGTGTTCTGCCTGTGTCAGTTCTTTAAATTTATGACATGCATCAGCTGTGCCCAAGGTAGTCCATGTGGCACCCCAGCATCCAGGTGTTTCTCCCCAAACCATGGGCTGCAGGTATTGATTAGGAAAAGGCTTTCCAGCTCCTACATCTGCACATCACCTTTGATTGAGTCTGATTCTGTCTTCAACACACACAGCATTAATCCTTGAGCTACTGACATGATTTACATTGGCAAAAATTGTGAGACTCTCTCTCCCCTACAAGCTGGATCCTAACTGCTGCTGCTGCTGAGTGCACAAACACAACAGAGTCAGAAGGGATACCATACTAAGACATAGGGGGAGGGGCAAGGACTGCTTTCATTTGTTCAAAGAATTGGCTGGAGATATTTAGGCTGCACAAGATAGGGGCGAATAACCCTGCTGGGCTTTTTTAATCACTAACTCTATTTTTTACTGACCAGGGGAAGCATATGCCCAAAGTCCACTTGAAAACCTAAGGCTGCCATTTTCTAATGAATAGTTCCTTTCAGAGGCGTATTCTGCACATATAAACATGAAGGCCTTTATAGAATAAATATATTTCTGTACCTACAGAGCCTCTTGAGGGGACCAGTAGATGGGGCTCAGGACACCATGGAGCTATACCAGGCTCCGTGGACCCAATGAGACCTGTATTGAAAATCATAGAATGGTTTGGGTTGGAAGGGACCTGAGAGATCATTTGGTTCCAAACCCCCCTGCTGTAGACAGGGACACCTCTTACTAGACCAGGTTGCTCAGAGCTCCATCCAACCTGGCTTTGAACATTGCCAGGGAAGGGGCATCCATGGGTTCTCTGGGTATCCTGTTCCAGTGCCCTACCACTCTCACAATAAAGAATTTCTTCTTAATATCTAACCTAAGTCTCTTCTGCTTCAGTTTAAACCCATTTGCCCTTGACTTATCACTATATGCCCTTGTAAAAAGTCTGTCTCCAGCTCTCGTGTAGCACCAGTTTAGGTACTGGAAGGCCTCAATAAGATCAGCTCACAACCACCAGCTCTGGCCAACCCCAATGCCACACAGGGTACAAGTTTACAGGATCAGTAAAAAGCTGCTGTTGGGAAGGATGGTTGAAGAGGCCTCCTGGGATGGACACTTTGGGTGCATTGCAAGGGATGCTTCTGGATAACTGCTTCCAAAGGTTCTGGTAGCACATGTTGCTATCATTTCCTACTCCTGGTAGTGAGTAAAGTGAAAAGTCAGATTTCCAGAAGGCTCACACCAGGGTCAATCTAAATTGCATGAATAAATACCCACATTAATCTCTAAAAATATGCTGTTCCTTGGGTGGTAAAGAGCAATATTTAACATTGCAAAAGGTAAAGGCTGTGGCACTAAGTGCCTGAATAAATGCAACTATCATATGGAAATATCAGTATAGAGCTTTCAAAACAAAACCAGCAGCCGCAGACCCAGATCTGCACTTAGAATTTACACCCTACTGTGGATGTGCCAAAGTAACAAACTAGAGTTGTTTGGGAAGCACAAAGAATTCCTTAAGAACCACAGGTTCCTGCAAGCTTCTTTCACGTCTTCTCCCCCCAGCTCTGCTGTGGCTGTGTGATGGGGTGCATCCCCTAAGTGAGATAAGGCTGGAGGCTGGTGGGAGAGTCACTGCTGCTGTCACTAATTATTGCAGCGAGAGGACGTGCAGCAATTAGCTGCTCCCGCTTTGGCTGCACTTTGATGATGTGACTGTTTTGATCTTACTCATCCTCAGTCTTTCCTATCAGATGCTGGAGTTGTATACCTTTGAGCTGTGCAGGATACCACTGGGCAAAGAATGCTCAGTATCACTTTTTTTTTCTTTTTTTTTCTCCCTCCTGTGTAATCCCTCCATGAACCAGCCTTGGCAATATCCTTTTTGTTTGTGCAAAGATACAGGCATAAGGAATATGTTAATTAGCTTGGAATATGAATAAGAGTTTTGTACTGTGGCATTGTTAAGCTTTTTCACACCTAGTAAAAAGCATTAAATTTATATCACAAAAAGGGCATTAATAGAAATAGGCATTTGCCACAACTCATTTTTATCTGCTGTTTCTGTATGTGTGCATCTTTGAACGATAAAGATGCCTATTAACTTCCACATTTTGTCTCAGCTTCCATGTAATGTGGTATGATCAGAATCATTAAGCATTAATTTTTGTTTTTCAGTGACTGGAGTTACTTCACTACAGTGACTCTAATGTTAAAAGACAAGCAGTCAGATGCAGTGAAAATTCATAGCATTGTGGTACCATTGTCTTCATATAAGTTTTCAATAAGGGGCACAAAAATATTGCTAATATCATTTAAGAAATGTGTATGATATCATTTTTAAAGGGTAAAGAACTGAATTTAAAACTGTGCAGGGCCCAGACTTGTCAGTCATACCTCATACAGCAGTTACATTTAAAAACTCTATTTCTGGTGTTAAAATGGCAACATCTATTTCTGAGCTCCATGCATTGTAAAAATAGATAACATTTGGAGGAAGGAAAAGCTCTGCCTGGAAATAGAAAAAGTACTCTTAGGGACTGAAAGTTAAGTCTGAGTTTGGATGAAGCAAAATAATTATTTCCTATGTTAGACAGAAAATGCTGTTGCTCAGCCTTTCACAAGTTTATTTTATTGTGACTGAAGCATATAATTGGATACCCTGTGCACAAATTGTCTCTATGCCATGAATAGAACTTTCACATACTAACTCAAACTTTTATTTACATTTTTGTATCATGCATTCAGTTGTGAGCTAAGACAAGAGAACCATCTATCTCATTCTCAAATGCAATCATTTTCATTTCATGTGAGTAATCAATTTGATTAGTTGACTGAAGAATTTAATGATAGTTCCTATGAAAGCAAATCAAAACAAAGCAGAGTGTCACAGAGATCCAGATAGCACAGATGAAGGGCAAGACATGATTTTCTGAATAGGAACAATACAGGAGAGAGCATGTATGTCCTACATATGGAAAGTACATGCTGCTTGTGTGTATTGTTAAATCTCATAATAAAGAAAGGCAGAGATCCTAAAATGGAAGGATACAAATAATTTTTAAATGCCAATAATAAAAAAAAGAAAAAAATAAAAAAAATATTAGAGCATCTCAAATCATAATGCCTGTGCCATGTATGGGAATAGCAGAATTGTCTTCATAGCAGATTCAATTACTGACTGTTGGACAAAAGTCATTCAGAGACCCTGTTAAACCTTCTGAGAGAGGAAATGTTAAGGAAAAGATGGATTTTTCTGAGGCAGTTTTGAAGCACTGAGATACTTGCACTAATAGATGAAAATTCAAGAAATATTCTTGGGACTTTAAAGCATTACACACTTGAAGGAGGCCTCTTAGATTTAAACTATGCCAGCATTTTCTATCCGGTCATTATAATCCACCACTTTCTTTTTCTACTTTTTGGTCTTGAAAAAAGCCTTTTGAAAGAGTCTAGAGAATAAATACACCTATTAAGTGGCCAAAATTTGATGACATATGAGTAAAAGACCCTTAAAATTATTAAATGGAAAAAAAAAATAATGTAACAAATTATTGTAATTTAAACTGTGTTCCCATTTTCATATCTAGGATGAAATCCAGATGACTTACATTTTGTATACAACAAAGGAAATGGAAAAGAGTATTTTAGGCTGGAAATAGAATATCAGATTGCCCTGATAGCACTATCTTGCTTGTTCGTGTCAGACAGTATTTTGGAGCAACTTCATAAGCTCCCTTAATCAGCCAACACTATTTAAAGTGGAATCCTTCTGAAGTGCACGGATCAAACTGGTGCTACCAGGTGTAAAACACTTCAGTGGTTTCTCTGGCTTAAGTAACTTTTTTCTTCGATGATGAAGAAGAGATCTACAATCTTTTGCAATTTTTTTTCCAAGTGCTTTTGTGAGTGAAAACTTTCTTAAAATTCTGGTTTTCCCCATCTATATAGCTTTCATATTAGAAGGCCATAGAAGGAAAATGGCTTTAGAGAGGTATGACAGTCTCTCTCGAAACAATAAATGCAAGCTAATTCCTAAGGTTCATAAAGCAATGAGTAGTTCATGTACAGGAACAGAAAATTTATAAAAGTCAGATTAAATGAACACAAGATTAACAACAGGTTCATCGTGTGACCACTGAGAAACCGTTCAACCCGTGGTGCCCAGATTCCCTCTCTCCTACTAACCTTAGCCCCATTTCACGACCATTTCATACAGACACAGATAATCATTTGTGAAAAGGAGCAGAGGGATGTGAAAATCCCCTTCTGTGTGTTTTCAGAATTCCGAAGTTTGGAAACACGCAGAATATGTTTTACAATGGGCATTATCCAAGGCTACACTATCAAGACACACACTTGGAATATCACTACCAGGATATCCACTGGTGCATGACAGACACTTTAATGCTTATTCTGCTTGCCTCAAGCAGGCACCTGACTATAAAAGAACATAAAAATAATTCCAAGGTCTGATACATAGATTTTAGAAGTCTTTAAAGCTTTTCAAGCTAGGATGTTTTCTCCACAGCAGGTGTGGCCTGGCTTCCCAGGCTAAAGCCATGTAATACAGAGTGAATAGAATATATAAAAGAATCTGTGTATTCTGGTGAATATGATTTCCTTATCCTACATCCTTCTGCATGAAACAGACATCCATCTCAAAAGAAGAACAAAGTTTTTCTTTTCCATTTATGCAGAAATAATCCAATTAACAGGTTCCACTTAGCTCTAGAAAATTGGTTAAATATAAATGAATTCAGAATGTTTTATTAGACATATTTATTAATGGATTCATGTTAGAATGAATAGGATTTGTTACATTTGTATCCTTCTCTGAACTTCTGAATTTAGTTTCAATCACTGCAAGACTATATAAAGGTTTTGATACAAATCAACTGAAATACATGAAACCAACTTTATTTCAGACTCTATATCTACATCGTAGGGGCCTTCTTTAACTGTTTTTTAACTGAACAGTTACTACATCCTAAACTATTTTGCTGTTTGCATTAGCTTTTGAGGATCAGGGCACTAATGTTTCTGGATTCCTTAGCAGTAGATCAAATTTGACAAGTTATATTTTTCTCCTAAGTTCTTGAAAAAAATCCTCATGATAGTGGAAGAATTTTCCAAGCTCACCAGAAGTCATTTTCACCCGGTTTTACAGCTTGAATAAGACCTCGCTGAGCAAAACAATCTAGCTCAGGGAAAACAAACCCCTGTTCTTTTGCTCACAGGTCATGTGCCTATTTGACTCTGCTAGGAAATGATTTACTACATTTACCCAGCCGAGCAGCTGAGGCACAGTCTTTGCCACTGCTTCATCTGACACAGGTTTCTCTCAGTTTCACAAGATGACTTCATCTATTTCAGTAAGACTTAATTTCTTGGGTTGTGTCAAGTATTCTGGCAAAGAGGTCTCAGGCAGCAGTCAAACTTTCTAAAATTCCCTCATTTCTGCACAAGAAATGACTTTATGTGCTTCTTTGTACATCACAACCAGCACTTTTAATTTCTCTTCCTCTTTGAATCCCACTCCCTATTTACCATTTGGGGGTACCTTCTCAATAAATACAAGAGCATAAATGGAGCAAGTTTGCCTAACTACCCACAACTGTGACAAATTTAAGTTAGTTAGGAGAAAATTAAAGTACTTAACTCTGGAATTTGCTAGGTGTATTACTAACCTGGATAAAATCAGCAAGTACATAACAAAAATGCACTTCTGGATAAACCTCTCCCAGAGGAGCTTATGCTGGCACTCTGGATGTTGCAGGATATTTTTTATTTCTATTCTTTTTTTTAGGAAACCAGGAATGAAAGCCAAAAGATCTTAAAATAACCCTCTTTTCAGGGTGGCAGTTAATTCCCCAGAGGTGAACATGAAAATATTTTCAGTTAATGTTTATACACACAAACACATGCATAAACTACACGTGAAGAAAATTAGGATAATTGCAATAATCTCAGGGATGCACTAGGGATAGTGAGTTAAAAACATTTCAGAAACCTCTAGAATACAAAAGCACCCACAAAATAAATAATCTGAGAAAAGATGGGCAAAGGTATAGCATCCTTGCGATGAGTAATGGTAAAGATAATAAAGTATTAAACAAAAAAGATGTTTGATGATTTTTATGTCACATTATATACGACAAACAGCAGGAGAATGAAAAGTATATGCTATTTTATTTTATTTTTCTTATGCTCACGGATATCAAAATAGTATTAAAAGAAACCCATCAACACATATAAAGCTCACGCTTCAGGCATGGCAGACAGGATGTTGCAGCAGTTTATACCCTGTTGAAAATACAAAATAATTTAAGAAGTGTACTTTCTCTTTGGCTAATCTTGCCCATTTTCCCTGCTACCTTACCTAAAATGCTTAATACGACCTCAATGTCTCATTTACCAAACGGGAATAGCAATTCCCAGCCCTCAAAGAGAGATGGGTTGCATAAATAACTAAGAGCTGAACTTGTGAGCTAGAACGAGATCATTGGACCTGTGAAGGCCCTGAAGGGATCAAAACCTGGTTGCAAACAGGTCCAAGGCTTGCTGCAGTTTGTGCTGCCATCAGACTGAACCAGCAGCCAAAAACAATGAACAAATGCACTGAAACGTGGTGGGACCAGGGTGCTTTTTTCCTGTTATGAACTTTGATTATGCAGTGAAGATAACTGTATAGAAATAAATTAGAAATCTTGTTTATAAACAAATCACTGACCGTAGCAGAGTCAAGCCTTTGATGGGTTTTCCAGACCATCAACATATGTATTACACTTCTTAAAAGAAACTTAAATTCCAAAAGTCATCATGATGGAAGGAAAAATAACTAACAACAACAAGAAAAAGCACAAATCATAATTTAGCTTGGCCAACAAACTTCTGATTGCCTTCCCCATTACCTGTGAAAGGTCTGATGTTAGGGCACTTGCAGAGAGGCTGCATTTGAAGTCTGTCAAAAATCAAACCCCACGCACAGTAGGTCTGAAGCATTCCTCTCACAAAGGATGGCTTTGACCTCTGCATGAGCCAGTATCTCTTGAGGGAGGGAAGTTCTGCAGATAAGTCAAACTAAGCTTAAGAGAAGCACTGGGTAGCACAGGGATGGAAAAGGTATGAAATTGTTCGAATCGATCCACAAACACCTTTGGAGAGGGTGTTCAAGCCCTTTCATTAGATGCATTTGCTTCCCAGGCTTCAAAGAGGCACCTGCCACAGCTGCCACCACTGCTGTGTGCAGTTGCGATGAGGCTGGAACCAGAACACAGACCAAAATAATAATTATAAGGGGAGAAAGGGAAGGAAAAGGTTCCCTTGTGACTAAACGAACAAAGCCTGAAAATTTATGCTGTATAGCTGGAGAAAGGAGGAGGAAGGGGATTGACAATATGATAATATACAGCAACAGAAAACCTGGCTCTTTGACATTTTTAGACAAAGAAACTCAGTTATTGTATAACAAAACATTTTAGTTTTCAAAGTAAAACTTCTGCAGCACAGATGAGACATGTACAAAGAAAATGGTGTGAAGACATAATAGACAAGTGAGCATGACCACAGACTGGCAAGAAACCTTATGAGGGACATACAAACCTCCCCCACGTTACTCCCATAAATAGTTCTGACCAGAGAAAGCTAAAAAACTAAACTGTGAGTAAAAGCCGTATTTTTAACAGTAGGGTTAACATTCTTCTGGGAAAAAAAATCTTTCAGAAATAAGAAAAAAAATGTTTCTCTTTTTGGCCTTTTTGATTACAAAACCGTTATGCATACTGATAAAATGCCAATAAAAAACGCTATTTCATAAACAGTGGACTACAGATTAGTTTTTAAATATTGGAAGATTAACAAAAACTTGAAAAATATTTCAAGACATAATTTTAAGACTAGCTACTGGTCTTTGTACATACTCTTGAGCATGAACTACTCCATGAAGAAATGGATGGAGAATGTGAATCCCTGAATAGTTTTTATTTGTTGTTTGAGAAAGACCCCTCAAATAACCACACCCACATATTCATAGTCAGGGAGAAGCCCACGTGAGACTGACATCAACTGAACGGCATAAAAGCTATTCTGACTGGACAAAGAATAACCAGGTCAACATTTATGATGATTTTGAATGAGGATATCCCACCATTTCCTACTGTGACACTGGGATTGGGAATAGAAAGATGAAGTAGGAAGAATGAAAAGTGATCCGTTTTCAGTGCTAACTGCTTTCAGTCCTTCCCTGGTGCACTTGCTTAAGATACATTTACACAGTTCAGCCACAAGGTTCTTGACCTCGGTTTTATCTTATCTGAAAACATGCAGTTGCACATACAAATTTACTTCTAGTTTGAATACATGACATGACTTGATTCCAGCAATGATGCTTTCCTCATCTGTAAACTAGTGCTATGTGCAAATTCATATCCATTCTCATGCCCAGTTTCAAGTTCTGCTTGAGCCTTGAGCCCTAGTGGACTCTTATGACTGCTGGTTTGTGCATATTAGATTTTGAGCTTCTATAACAAAATGACTGACATTTGCAGGCAAAGTGGGGGAGGCAGTAGCTTGGCAATACAAGATTCCATCAAAGTACAGCTATAATGCCATTTGTTTTTAAGAGAGAAAAGATTGCTGCTGGATTTCCCTGTTGCTCAGTTTTACTGATCAAAAAAATCAATGATTTCTTTGGCCAGAACAAAAACGATCACTCAGAGGAGAAAGGGTTTTTCGCATAATATCAAATACAAAATCAGTAGAACAACACTGAAGGATGGATCACCTTTCAGAGGCAAGTGAGAGAATGACATGGTTGCACCAATTGCACGTCAACGAAGGAGGTGGGGTGTCATTCCTACTGCTCACACTGAATTTCTCAAGTGTACACGCCCATGATTGTTCCGATGCATTAAAACCAGAACAGATTCAGACCTCAGTTGTCTTTCTCAGTTTCTTGGTTTAGATACAGATAAATGTCTTATAGCTGAGGTCTACATGTTTAATTTTACCTAAAAGTTTACAAATAAATTCTTCATAAAAAGCACTATTGCAGTAAGTCATGCTATTCAAATAAAATATTTCAAACACTACTGATTAAAAAAACCCCAACATATCTGGAGATTACATCCTCTACAGCATCATGCTGTCATTCCCTTATCTGCTATCACAATACTTTTCAAATCCATGAGAATGAAGGAGAGACAACAGAAAAGCTGTTGTCCAAGCAAAGATAGAGACCTGAGGCACTTGCTGAGTTTAGGACTTGATAAGAAATATTTGAGGAAATAAATTATATTGTTAGCAAACAGATCCTTGGATCAAAGAATCTTATTCACCATTGCTATATCCTTTAATTTTAAAATTATTTTAGTACCAAAAATAGAAAAAAAAAAATCAAAAAAATGGAAAACCATCTCACACAGAAAACATAGGTTTGTGATTTTCATTCATCCATTTCCATGTCTTGCAATCTATCAAATTTAGGTAATCCTTCAAGAAACTGTCATCAAAGAAAAATAACTCAGCAGCTGTGAAAAGTAGGGTGGAGAACTTGCCCAACTCTACCAAGAATCAAGGACTCTGGAAAGATCTACCTAGAGGAAAAAATAAATAACTAAAGAGGGAGAGATTCTTTGTGGACTTAAATTAAACAAAGCCTGTGTCTAAAATGATTCCAGGAGATGTTCAATATAATTCAATATAAACTCTCCCTGACTGAATCCAAGCATTCCTAGGATGGAATTCCTAAGTCCAAATGCACAAATTCTGGCTCATCGAGCAAAAAGGGCTCAACTTTGGCATTAACCATAATTTGCAAACTGCATATTGAGTGTTCCTAAAACTCTGGCAATGCTGTCATTTTGTCATTCCTACAGCTGGACATGAAACCATCTTTGAAAGAATAACATAAAATGTTATTTATAGCTAATGACATAACCTGAGAAAGAGATTGCCTGCACTAGTAAAAAAATGACCTGCAAATTAAGAAAAGAAATAAAGTGAGCAACAGCCAACAGGTATTTGTCAAACATAAATTTCACCAAGCACAATCCCTTCTCCTTTTATGACCCCATAATATACTTTCCTTGGGGAAAAAGCAGTAAATGTCATATGCCTGGAGTTTAGTCAAGCAGTATCTGACATGCCCATCTCGTAAACAAGTTACAGAACTTTGTCTAGAGGAAACCACTGTGAAATAGCTGCACAACAAAACAAGGCAACAGAAAATTGGAACTAGACCAGCTTTCTGGTAAACATCTACTCAAGTGAGTGATTGCCAAGGTTTCACTTTAAATTAGAAAGAAACATTATCAATCTTTGAGTTCTACTCCAATCTCACATCGTTTGATGTTTCACAGAAGACCAGAAGGATAGGAAGGGAACCTGGCTTTAAATTTGCATCAGGCTGGAAGAGGTTAATAAACTCTTTGAAAACTAGGTTTAAAATTCAAGAGGATGCTTATACTGCTTTTAAGATTTACAGCAGACAATATAAAAAGCAGTAGAGTTAAACTGAAGTGTGGTGAATTTAAGGTAAGTAAAATGTCTAAGGTAGGAAAACCTTTCTAATTGAAAGAAGAGTAAGCACTGGAATAAATTTCTGGAGAAGTTTTAAAGAGTGGATCTGACAAACAGCCATGACTGTTTTGAGTCAAGGGAAGGACTAGCAACCTCCTTACTTTTGAGGTCCTATTTTCTATGTATCCTAAAATATAACCCCCTAAATATTACTTCAAAATAGTCTTTGCATTGTAGTAAGAGAAATTATCTAAGAACAAGAAATGAAAATGCTTCCTACTCAATTACATATTTGAGTTTGATTCAGATAAAAGGGAAAGAAGTATGCCACTATCTGTTATTCCATTGTCTCCAATCAGAAAACTGAATCATTTTGAAGATAATCTGCAAGGGTACATGGTTACTAACACAAACATATGTCATCTGCACATAACAGTGATCTTTACTGAAGTTTCTTGCTGTATTATGCCAAGAATCATTTGATTTGCAGAATACGTAAACAACAATAAACTTGGACTGAATTCTCCTTCACATCCTGCATTTGATTGTCAAACAACTTACTTCTCTGACAAGATGTTTATGGAGTTCACTGCACAGAGAAATTATATTCTGCTTGCAGATATTAATTGGCATTTAGTATCACGTGGAAACAAAATCTTGAAAATTTCGTCAAAAAATACTTCTGGACTGAAAGTTAAGTATTTGATTTACATATAATAATCAATGTGCATTCCTTGATTTTTAATGTATCCATCATTCAATCCACTTATTGGCACACACTACAGTCCTTTGCATTATGTTACTCCTGGTAGGAAACGTGTATTTCTTTTGTCTAGTATCGATATGAATCAACATAGAGCAATTCACGGAATTCTTAAAAAAAGAAAAAGAAAAATCCCTTTCACCAAAACTTCACAGGAACCAGTGAACATTTGACTCCCTTTGAAATGACAAAACTGGTTAAAAATTTTTGTGTTTCTCCCCAGCCTGAAAATAGACCACAGAACTTCATGATGCAGAGTATTTGAGGCAAGATGTAAATATTTATAAAACTGTCTTTGGACACCAAGTGCCCGGCCTATAGTACTCATAGTACAAATGTAGAGTTTAAATTAAATTTCGTGTTCTGAGTCCTAGGCCAGCCTCTAGTAAACACAGAAAAAGACCAAACGCATCTCCCACCTGCTTGCTGTGACAATCTCGCATATTTCTCTGAAATGTATGTGTGGCTCTGCCAAGCCCAGGGTGCCAGAGCTGACCTGGAGCAATGTTCCTGGTGCCAATGGCCAGAGCCACCTCTGGCCTTGGATGGAGCTCCTGGGCAGAAACCCTGATTCAAGAGCAGGCAGTGACTCTACAGGATGAATAAATCCACAACAGCAAAAGGAAAAAGACTTAAATAAGTTAAAATCCTTGGTCTTGGAAATCTAATCAAACCTTTTATTTAATGCTGCAAGTTTAAGCTATTAGCCTGTTCATTTTTTTACGTTTCTTGCCTCGTTTTCTTAACCTTCCTCTGCTGCCATTAAAGGTATGCTATCTGTAAAAGAAAGGTATACACACCCAATTAGCTCACGGCAGGTTTGTGAAACATGATATCCATCAAAAGGCTAACTGAAAACCCAAAGTAAAAAACAAAATAATGATCTTCTTAGTAAATATATAGTTTCTTATTCCAAACCCAGAGGGAAGAAGAACTGATTTCTGATAGAAAAATCTACTCCTGAACTCTGTTGCTGTCTTCTTCAATTTATTTCAATTCTATGAAGAACCATCCCATCTGGGTGCAAGTTGATGTCCTGTCCTTGGGGTCATTTCAACACCCCTTTCATATAGCCTTGCAGGAAATTAAGAGAATCTAAAGAGAGCGCAGCACATTTCAAAAAAAGTACAGTAATGAATCTTGTTTCTTTTTCAGCATCTTGAGTACTGTAACTCAAAAGAATTGTGACAGGAGAAATCAATAATTCATCAACAGCTGAAAGTGGCACACAGTGAAAAGGGCATATGTACATAAAAGTGGAAATTTGTGTGCTCGTAAAGAAAGTCTGAAAGGTAGATGGGTGGACTGCAGATAAAATTACTTTAGAAACAACAACTGAAGCAGCTCTTTGATAACTGCTCTGTTGCACACCCCTCATATTCCAATTAATTTATTACTTTTATTACACCAATAACACCAATAGCATGTAGATTGCTGTGGATAATCAGGTCCTTTACAGAAAGAACTATATGTAATTAAGGTTGATCATGAGAGAATTAAAAATCTACAAGACAGAGTTTGCACAGCTTTGTGTTGTTAGAAACTAAGACTTCACAGTGAACAGAAGAGGAATTATTTTTGTATTCAGGGAGACATGACTCTAGACAAATTCACACTCCTAAAAATTCAACAAGATATTTCACAATCATCCATATGGTCTTTGTGCTAATGTCACTTCACAAGCTGGCTTATAGATCTCTTATGATTATTAAAATGTGTTACTAAGCTCGTGAAATTGTGAAGACAAAAAGATCAGTTACTGAACTCGGTGCACTACGAAGACACATTTTAATTCCTTACCCTAACTTTCTGATTCTCAACTTTCTCATGTAACTTAAGCAAACAAAAGATGCTACCTTACAGTTTGAAAAAATAAAATTGTGCCACATGGGAAGAGCTTTGTGTGGCCTCCTTCAATAAGGAAAGCAACCTTTCAAGTTTTCACTGAACTAGGAAGCAACAGGAATAAGAGGGGCCAAAACAAAATCAGCAGGAAAAGTGTTAAAAATAGGAAAGTGACAGAGCACTTTCAGCTAGGGAATGAAATGGAGGTTATGGCATGGCCATTCCAGTGATTGAAAACATCAGGAGGTAAACCACACACTACCCACAGTCCTAACAGGGACTGTGAGTTTATATGCTCTGAAACAAAAGCTCCACTTCTCCCATCACAGGAATCCCATCTCCCGGGTGAGAGGAAAAGTGTGTGCTCAGGCACAGCCCCAGGGATTACTGCAGCAACCTGCAAGGTTCAGGGGGATGAGATACGTGTCCATCACCCACCCTGCAGTAGCTGCTGCAAGCAGCAACAAACACAGCACCAACACAGAGACTTTTTGTGTTGTTCAGTCCTAACAAGGATCACAGGGAGCTGTTAAATTTGTTGCATATTTCCTAGATAATTAGTGCACTGAGATTATGTAGTTATGTAATTTCCAAATGGGAATGCTGCTTTTACATGGAATAAGATTTTGTATTCTTTAAAGACATTTACAGGTGACATGCTCCAAAGCAAGACTCAGATAGTCAGATTGCCATGCATGACAATAAAAGCATCATTCACTCCTACATTGAATTTCTCCAATCTGGGGCTATGTTTTAAGCCTCTAGAACACTGCCTAATATAAGCTAACTACTATAGGATACAAGTATTCTGTATGTTTTGTAAAACAGTTTTTGTACTGTGCAACGAATGCTCACAATTATGATGCTGAACAATTTGAATAAATCAATATGAACAGAGCTCCACACAATGGAAGTCAGTCTCATAAGAGCATAAGTGCAAATGGGCAGCAACAGAGAGGGTAGAAGTGGATGGAAGAGGCAACAAAACCCTGTCAACATCAGACATAAGCATCCTGGAGAATATTTCCCTCACCCAACACACCAGCTTTGTCTTTTCACTGGAGCAGTAGCTAGAACACCAGGAGAAAGCACTTCTAGCTAGAGGAAAGCATCCTGCAGCTACATGAGATATGCTTTTGTTAGAGTCATTCCTTATTTCCTGGCATATGCAGCCATTCTGTCCATCAGCATCCCTAGCTATTGTCTTAGCGGTGTTTTACTGACAGTCTAATTGCACCATACTTGCATCCTGAGTGATGGAGGTGGTCACACCAAAATATGGTCCCACACCATTTTATAGCTTTCAAAACCCTTATTTCTCTTTGCCTCAAGTAGAAACCAACAACACAACAAAATTGAGGCAATGCAAATATGACAGAAAGAATCTGAGAAGGAGGCAAGAAGTTTCAAAGGGTTTTAGACACAAGTGTCTTACAGATGTTCTGTAAATGAAACCACAAAGTCTAATCAAACAAACATTTTCAGGCAGTTTATAGTCATGGGAAGAAAGTGGAAGGAGACGGGAATTCTAGCTTTGATCATGAAGTTAGTATCAAGGAAACAGCTATTTTCAATTTATATTTGAAAAGTGTTGTTTAGTAGATGCACCACCACCCTTCAAGGCCTTCAGCCTTTATGCAAAAGCAGGCTGTGGTGCACTCAGATAGAGGAGATCAGGCTTCACAAGTCTTGGGTCTCAAAAACAAGTGCTTAGTTGACTTTTGTTTCCTAAAAGGTCTGAAGTTCAACATCACTGTGGAAAACCAAAGCTCGCAACCAGGATGGTCTTTAAGTGGTTACCAAAAGTGGTGCCATCATATATTTCAATTTTTTTTCATTTCAAAAGCCTTGCAGAGAGAAAAAATTATACAGAGACACATGAAAGCTTCAGTAGGATCAACCTTTGTCAGTTTGTAAGCATTTGTTCAGAAGGTTGGTAACGAGCATTAATTGATGAAAACCAGAATGGGTAAGTAAAGTGAAATGTTAAGCAGAGTATTGCATTCTTTTGCATTACATGTAGGAGCTTTTACTGTATATTTACCTAATACTCTTATTTAAAAAATAGTTTGCACTTGACTTTCTAAATCTGAGTGGATCTACAAGACATTTTCTTATACCACACCTAAGCAAAGCCAAATAACAACATAAGTTGAAGTTCTTGAGCTCAACATCTGAACCATCTAAATATACTGAGGGTCACATTTCCACAAAATTCTTATATCTAAGTGATGCTGTGAGTTTGTAAAAGCATTTTTTTTTAACTCAAAAGGCTGCTCACACACTTAATCTAAGAATGCTCATGAACTGATGCTGAGCTGGAGACGCCCAACAGAACTGTAGACACTTGGGATCCACAGTAACAAGGATCTCCTGTCCTTTCCTCACAGAGAGCCTAAGTAGTTCTCAGTGACAGTTGTATCTTCCACGATCCTAAAACTTGGAAAAACATTAGTTTTGTTACTACAATTAATTGTGGGTTATATGTAGCTAAGCAGACTGTAAATAATTTGCTCCCTCACAAGTAGTAATGTAACAAGGCCTTTTGCTATTTTCCAATAAATAACAGGCATTTTCAAACTTTCATCTAAAATGGTTGTGTGATTTCTTTATTCTGCTGATGCTAACAAGTGCAAAAACTGAGTTTCTTTTTGCTTGAAATGCAATAACATCCATCTTTATTTCGTTATTTTTGATATGAGAGAGGGTGATCTCAAATAGGAACAAATGATATTCTATTTAACTTTTTTTATGCTGAAGAACACTGACTGGAAAATTCTTCAGCAAAATTACACTAGTTCACAAAGCATAATACAAGCAATGGGGATTGATTTAAATATCTGTTTTGTAAGTTTGTGAGGTTTTTTTTTTTTCAGTTTAGAGAAAAGCCACATTTAGTGCTGGCTTAGGAAATCTTCTATGCATATGAGTCATAACTATGCAGCTGATCAGTAAGAGAATCCTGAATGGAAAGGTGAACAAGAGTTCACACATCAAGTTTTTGCACTCTAAGCAGAAATAATTTCTGAAGAATATTATTTCTGACTGAGGTTGTTTGCATCCCTTCTCTAACACTTTTCTTCTTAATGCCACACGTGCAGCCTAGAGATTGGAATCCGCTCTGGGACTCTAAATTGCTACTTCAAATGCTGGAAAATACTGAAAAGAACTCTGTGATTGCTTATGCCTAGAGGGGTATTTTAGTTTTCCTTGTCTAATCAACTTTTCTGGCTTCTTAGTACACATAAGTTGTTTTTTCACTCTGATAGTTTGCAAGAATATTAACAAGAGGACAGGAATGTATGGCAGAAGTTCTTTGTAAGACTAGAAGAAATAAATTATCTTAACTTACATAGTTTGAGGAACACACGGTTGAAATGCAGCCCATATGCATGGTGATTATTTATAGGCATACAAATTATATTCAAAAAAGAGCCAGATGGCTTTAGCAACACATCTGCTGTCTTCAAGGCAGAACTTCTGAAGCAAACTTGGGACATTAACTCCTATTATAGAGCAGTCAAGAACCAGTAGGGCTACATTTGCTTTGTAGTCTGTAAGAGTTGCATCCTCCTACACAGAAGTTGAATTTAATCTGAAGTCAGCATCAAAGACAGGCTGCAATATTTTGCGTTTTAACAGGGTTATCGTGCTGTTACTAACTAAATGCAAGGCTGGGAAGGTAGGTCACCACTAAGGCAGAAGCCAACCCTCACACATGCTAAGATGAGTGGTAGTTACATAAATCTTTATGCTAGCTAGCAATTCTGTATATTTTGCACTAATCTTTGGCAAAGTCACTATCCCTGAAAATCATTCAAAATCTCAATCACGCTACACATCACAATTTTATTTGTTTTGTTTTCCTTAAGAGAAGGTTCTCATTTAAGATAATATTGAGAGACGATTGAAAGACATCTTAGACATAAACGTCAGAACCATGTGAGTGTAAAATACTGATTTATATTAACAAGGGCAGGGTGGGGGTGAAGTCAGACACCCATTAACTACATGCAAAATATGCACTGGAAAATGAGAAGACAAATTGTGAAAGAGCCTTGGGAGCCTGCACTCTATGGTTTCTAATCTCCACCTGGATATGCACAACTTGTCACAAGTGCTTGAGTTTGCACCTACTGCCTCCTCTAGCACTGTGTGCTACTCTGAGTAGTATTAGTTCTCATTTTCATTTATAATCACCTTTTGAGAAACTAGCAGGAACAAAAATCCCTTTCTTCCCTTCCTTATCCTCCTGTTTATAAAAAGCAGCCTTCAAACAAACAAACAGAACATCTTCATCAAAAAAAAAAAAAAAAAGCTGAATTTGCCTTTTCTGCTAGAATGGATTCACTCCTTAGGGTGCAGCTTTGCCCAAGGCACTTCTGGAGCCCGTCTGTTTTTCTGACAGCACTGATAAAACTGGAAGCTTGCTTCACTGCTCCACGTGGATGTCCCAGTGCTGGCAGCTTCTAGCCTATGTCTTGCTAGAAGGAGGAAGGGGAGCCTCTCTGGGCTACGGTGCTGCTCTAATTCCCAGCTGGGGGTTGGAGGGCAGATGGCTGCAGTGGAAGTTGTGCATGTGCCAGGGGAGATTCCACTGCATCTGCAGCTCTCTCCCAGGATAGATAACTCCAGCAGTACCCTGTTTCACTGGCCTCTTGCCCAGCCTGCACTCTGGATGCTCCTCCATCAGCAGGGTGTCCAAAGGCCACAAAGGTTGTTAGTCTGGAATATACAGCAGGACCATGCTGCTCCTTTGTTCAGGGCAAATTTAGCTCTCCTAATAAATGCAGTGCAAATAAAATTCTAATTGTAAGTAGTAGCATAGAAGTTAAAGCATATACAGACACTTTTCCAAGTTCAAAAGTTTTCCTAAAATCTGAAAATTCTAGCCATCAATACATTCACTTACCTCCCTTAAGGAAGGTACTACTCCTGATATTTATGACTGCTCTGTTCCCCAAATTTTCAAAAGCTTCTGGAATGATCTTTGTATTATATCAAAATAAAATATTGCCCTCTCTTTCTGTGTGTATATCCTTTAATTTTGTTAGGCTGTCTAATTTCATCGAAGCTCCCAATCATCCCAAATAAGTTAATAAGAACTTGCTAGGAGAGGGAGTGAATCTGACACCTTTGAAATGCTAATTGAATTCCTTATCTGCAAAACCAATATTTGTGATGTACAGCTCAATGATGGAGGAAAAAATAATCCATAAGCCTGATGAAATGATAAAATGCATTTGTTTAACTAAGTCATTAAAATTAAACAGTGCTTATTCTAGGTTCTTATTTCAATTCACATGAGATATGAAAAAAGAAGAAAACAAATGCTGGAGATCATAGGTTGCTGCAAAAATTCTACTGCATTGCCCTTTCAGTTGAACAAAATCAACCCAAAACTTAGGTATTCAACTCTCATGTGCATCTTATTCTCAGCAGCAGTATCACCAGCATGACTTGGGCTATACAAAGTGAGTTACCCTAGCAGAACTTTGTCCTTTAAATAGTGTGTTCTATCATCCTTTGCCATTAAAATGCTCTGTCACACACACACGCACACACTCAACATGTGTTTTCTTCCTCCTGCTGTTGGAAAGGAGAAAGGCATTTTTGTATCACTGAGAACAGCAATTCAGAAAGTTAATAGAAGTTTCAGAACTACTGAGATCTCCATGTAGTGCATGTCATGCCTGTTTCTCTGTGGCCTGGCGTAAGGGAACCTCTCTGCTGTTACTGGCTGGCTGCTACAGCTTCATCTTGCAATGGTAATTGGGGAAGGGATTAACTGTGGTTAAACATTTGACTGCTTTTCCATTGGGAGACTATGGAAACGTGCCAGAAGGAGTGATTCTTCAGAGTAACACTTGTGCTCACTCTAGACCTGCTTCCATCAACTGCATGGAAGCCAAGCCAAGCCAAGCCAAGCCTCTTCATCCCTCTGGGAGAGGAGTTTCCATAGGGCTTCTCTTCTAACATGTAAAGACTGGGTCTCAATGCATTGGCTTCTTCCACCACCCGTGAAAGCAAAGGTGAAAATGCTGGGGTTAGTTTGTTTTAAATCAACGGAAGCACAGGCCAGCACTGCAGCTTTATAAAGCCATTAGCAGGAGTTAGCAGTGTGTGCTCTATGCTTCTTAATATAGGAACCATTATAAATCATGTGTGCTCGGTCATTCCTTCTCTTCCTCGCAACTGTGTGTGCAAGATGGAAAACTGGCATTGGAGGGGGTTCATCCCCAATGAACCCTGACCCTCTGAAACTGCCTGCTCTAGGCAAGGTCTTGCTGGTTAGGCCAAACCACTGTTCCATGCACTTTAGATATGTTCAAACCAATTTTTGCCTATGGTTAACTCCCAATGATGTACTTGAAAAGCAAAAGCAATGTGCTTATTAAGGCGAGAACTACAAGAAAAGTAATTTCCTCACTAAGTGTTAGGTTTGGATGGCATAATACATATTTGGGGAGGGAATGAAGATGACTTGGATACTTACTAGGCTTCCCGTTCAAGAAATACCTAATAAATCATGTGAGAGATTATTTTCCTGAGAAAATATTGTATTAACTAGAAGTCAGTGGAAAATCTTGCTGTTAAAGCCATCTGTTTCCCTCCCTCATGCTCACAGAAACTCCACATGCATGTGCCTGCATGAAAAGGGGAGAATGGATTAGATACAGATAAGTATTTGGAACTAGAGGATTGATTGAGTTGAAATTAATTTTAGATGCAGTGAGATGGTGCCAGCCAGGACCAGATCTTTGCAAGTCGACAGTGAACAGCACCATGTGTGGAAGAACATAAGTGAATTTTCCTCTTGACCTTAGGCTAAGTTTAGCAAATTCCTGAACAATGATTTAAATCCCTTAAAAGATTTCTAACCGATGTAAATTCTAAATATGCAGGCAAATCTTGTAATTATCACTGTCAAAACATGAAGTATATGGACCAGAGAAATACATACTTCAGGGGCTCTGTATTAACTGTAAAATTAAATTATAAAAGTGATTGCAGAAGGCTGTAATTAAGACTGTTTTAAACTAAGGTCTTAGATGGGGGAGAATGATACATAGAGTCACCTGTATCTATGCAAAGTATTCAAATACTGATAAGCAAAGACACCTCTGTGGACATAATCATGACAAGATTAAATGACGGGATTTTTAACACAAAAATGTAAATTTACCACATGGCAATAAGTCACACCATATATGGGTTGTTTTTTGGATGTAAATGTAGCTATTCCCTGGCATAATTAATTACATAATCATTTAGTTAATAGGGTGGAAGATTAGAAATGGGGGGGGAGGGGAAATACGCTGTTGTCCTGTTGCTCCTGTTCAATTGTTATGAGGACTGAAAATTTTTAGCACAAAACTCTCTTGATGTAAGAAGCAACCTGATATTTTATTACTAAAATTGTCTTGAAATCTTGTGCTATAGACAGTCAGTCTGGTCACAGAAGAATGAATTAATGTAACACATTACAATTAAAATCCATTACAAACTCAGGATATTTCCATTTCAAATAGAGACTCCAACAATCCTTGTCGTGAGCAAAGGAACGCTCATTTTCGAACAAGTGTAAGCTGAGAGCTTCTGAGCTTCAGGACTTACTCCAGCTCAGAGGAAGGTTCTCAACTCAATGTGTGCAGTTGGCTCAAGTCCCCAGGTGAAATTTAGGTGTTGCAAATGCGCTTCTTCCCAAAGTACTCAAAGAAGTAGCATGAACCCCTGCTAGGCAAAACCACAGATACGTAACCCCACTTGACTTCAGGTCAAATCAAACAGGGTCAAGGGCAATATTTTGGTTGTTGGTGTAATTTGAATAAGATGGGTTACAGATGTGAGGGAGTTGGGGGAGAAGCAAAGAGAGCGAGTCTGTAGCAGAAGCTCTTTGGTTCCCCCCAGAGATGACATCGATTACCCAAGGGAGTTTTTCTGCCTCCTGCTGATCATCTACCAGTCCTCTTCTACCTTGTATAAATTGGAGAAATATCTCTGTACCCATGGACAAACATAAGTTTCATCTATTAACTTCAAACTCTTTAGTTTCCAGAATAGGTTTCATATTTTACACTCTCTTGATATATGTTTCTGTTTCTATTGTTGTGAAATGTGTTGTGCATTTTAAAGCATTAAATATTACAAAATAGAACATGTTTTGCTCAGAAAGGTTTCATTATTGAAATAACCACCAGGTTAAAGCAGATCTCACACAATTGTTACTGCCTGAAGCCTAACTTCTATTTTGTTTAACCTCTACAATGCTATTCAAGAATCACAATCATATAAAATCTAATTAAATCACTCCAGAAGGGATAATATTACATGCAAAGAGTTCAAGATGGAGAGCAAGAATAATAATACTGAGCATAATTTGTCTTTCCTAAAGACAGATTAAAGATCAGTAGTAACTGTTCAGTGATAAGAAACTGTAGTTAAACTCATTTACAATACACATCTCCACTGAATACAAGCTATCATGCATAATAAGTTTACTGTCCTTTCATAAATATGTAAAGCTGATATAATGTTATGACAGTTTTATGCTTTCTTTCAGTTCTCTTTAATAGCAGACATAAAAAAGACCCCATCAATTTTAATAAGTTTTGGAGAAGGTCCAAAGTGAGTGGAAGAAAAAGTAATGGTGAAATTCTTGGGGAAGAAATAAAGGAATTAAATAAACCGAAAAAATTTGCCTCAAATAAATTAAAAATTAAAATTCATCTTGAAATTAATACTGAAGCTAAACAAAACCCTCAAGTGAGCCTTGCAACAAGTTTTTAAGCTGGAAGGCTGGTGGAATAGGAAAGTCAAATGCCTCTACAAACTCACAAACCCACCAAATTATTTATGTTACAAGTCTACAACCTGTGAATTTCCATCAAAATTAGTTACCCATACTTTACCATCCCAAACTGAAAGACAGATGGACTTATTTTGTTCTGTCACTTGTGGAACCAAGTTTAAAGCCTCAGATTTCACTGTCTTCCAGTTTGGAAAGCTAACCATTAATACCACACATTGCTATTACTTCCTTCTTTTGTTCACAATGAATGCAGAATTAACCTCTATAAATGGTTTGCTTATGGCCAACATCAAATCTGAAGCTAATAATTCGCAGTATTTTACCAAACCATTTCCATTAACAGGCAGACCACAAGGCACATTTCTCATGCACAGTTCTCCTCAAGAAGCTTTTAATTCAATAAGAGTTCTGTGAGAGAAAAGTTATGGGAAAAAACAATGTTTAGGAGCTCTTCAGGGAATAGTCACAGTTCAGTATAAGCCAATCTCCAGACGCTTCAGGTTGCCTTCCCCTGAATATACTTTCAAAGCAGAGTACTCTTGTCTTTTTTTCTACTGTTATTTAAATGTAGCTGAACAAACCTGATAAAATTAATAATGGAATCCAGATGCATTACTGCTGCTTTCTGATATTATAAAGTGTCCTTTAAGGCTTTGTGGTGTTCTGATATCATCCATCTCGCTTTGGGAGGAGATTACTTGTATAAAAAACAATAACACCACCCTTCCCACCCCCTCTCTCCCTTTGGCAGTTCTGTATCTGCCCAGAAGGCTTTTGAACTTCCAGCATTACACCTACACACAAAAATCACACCCAGAGAAACTGCAGCGTTCTCAGCACATATTTGAAAACACTGCACGTCACTGGGGCCCGCCTTCCACATTGCCAAAAAGTGGAAAATTGCAAAGGACAGACCTTGAGTTCCTGCAGGCTGATGATGTCCCACGAAACAGGCACAGCAAAGCTCTTACAAATCACGAGTGTTCCCTCCCTTCTCGTGTCATAACACAGGCAACCCGAGATCGATGAGATTTTACTAAAGACTTCCCCTCTCCCCTCACAAATTCCTTGGATTTGGTTGTTTACCTAAATGTCTAGTGAGTACCAAGACGTTGCTTTTCCTTCAGTTTGAGGCAGAATTTCATTGAAACATGGGGCACTATTTCCAAATAACTTCCTTATTAAACATCATGCCTTTGGTGGAATATATGGAATATGGGATTCCACCACCGTGAAGAGAAAGGGCAATTGTGTGCTGGCAGCACAGCTCCAAGTCCATTCTGTAAAGGATAGTGTGTCTCTTGGTTTGTAAAGTAGACAGGCAGACCAACCCTGGAGTTTGGGCTCAGATAATTGTGCTTCCAAGGAAGCTCTCTGAGGACAAAAAGAAGGGCTTTGGGCAGGGAGAGAGGAGAAATGAAAGGAATCAGAATACCTGAGAACGGAGCAAACCACCAGAGCTTATTTAAAACTCTCAGCTGATTTTTAAAAGCTCCTAGTTCCTTAATGCCTCTCTATTTCTCCCAACTTATAAGAAAAACACTGAATTGAAAATAGTTTAATCTATGTTAAGAAAACATTCCATATTGTTTCCACTCTAAGGTGGGTTAGAAATCATCTAGCTGTTCCAGAAAACTTCAAGGAGAAATTACCAACACTAAGCATCACTAAAGGAGAACAGAGATCTGTACCTTGATTCCAAAGGGATAAAAAAACCCTCCCTGTACATCCATTGAGGAAAGGAGACTTAACATCTGCATTCTTTCTAAATCAAAGCTGACACTTTCAGGGCAGTGATTTTACAAAGAACCTTCAAATGAAGGCAGGGGGAAGTAATCATAGTCCTTGCTCAAAAAAGCAAAAGAAAAAAGGAATTATTTTTGTAGTCTCAGTCACTAAGAGAACTCATTAACTTATATAATTTAATTGTACCCAGCTGAAATGGTAAATATCATGATAGATTTTTTTCTTATGGGTCATTACTTTTGTGGTTAAGTGAATACAAAGAGATATATGAAGCCTGTGGTGGTATTTAGCTTTTAAATATTGAATTTCTTTGCACCTCTAATGCAAAGTGGAAAAAGCTGATGCAAATTGGTTTTTTGGCTTTCAATACAACACAGTTAAAGTATCCCTTGCAGATATTTCCCATACACAGTTCTGCAACATGAGCAGCTAATAAATATGTTTCCTGGAGGGCTTATAACCCATACAGCACCTTTTTTTGTTTGTTTGTTTTTGCTCAACAGATAGCAAAATTCTTCTGCAAGAGGAATGGTCAGTAATTTTGACTACAAAGCACAAAATATAATGCTGGATACAAAGAAGGACAAGATGAAAACAGAAAAAAAAAGAGCTTCTATTGGTAGAGCTCTTGCTGCCCATAGTCCCTGTTTTAATTAAGTATTTGTCAAAATCAAAGAGTAATACTCAATGTTTATTCATACTTTAAGGATATACATTCCTAAAACAGATATAGCTATATAAGAGAAAAAGCATAGAAACTCAAACTAGTAAAAAAAAAATAAAATTATACCTATGATTTCTTTCCATTCCATATTTATCAGGCAAACTGACAGCTGAGGTGAAGAAACATTCCAGAAAAATCACAAGTCTTTGGGTGGGAAAGTTGCCTTATCCTCCTGCTTTCTTCAATAGCACAATATCCTCAACAGTTGCTTCTGCAGCAGCTTCTGGGGGTGACTTGTCATTTGCAAGACCAGGTTTAGAGGGGACCCTGGGAATTTCTGCCCTCTGAGGCACAACACTGAGAAAAGCCCTGCAAAGGTGTTCCAGGGACGCTGCAGCAGCAGCCACAGCTGAGCAAATGCAGCCCTGGCCATGCTGCAATAAAGGCTCATGATAAGATGTATTATTGAGGAATATATATTTCCATATAGAGAAAACAGTGACATTATACAGAAAAACACCATTTCCTAGTGTTAAACCAGAACCTTGAAGTGCTAACATTGAAAAATTAACAAATCCTGCTTACATATGATCTTTTTTGTTGTTGTTGTTTGTTTTTTGTTGTTGGTTTGTTTTTTTTTTTAGCTGTTGTGGTGCATTGAGTTTCTGAAAAGAACCAAACTTCTGTGGGAGAAAGAAGGCAGCAATCAACTAAACTGTAGCTCCCATTGTTTCCCAGAGAACTAACTTCAAAATACCTTTTTCTTCAAAAATTGTGATGTTATTTTCAATTGTGCATGTTCAGTTCCTGAAAATAATGTCTAAGAGATGAATCCTTGAAGCATAGCAATGCAATTAAAAGAAGCAACAAAACAAAGAAAAAACCCGTAACCAACAAAACCAAAAGAAACCCCAAATTCTCAACTTGTCTTCCAAGAGATCAACAAAAAAAAATGTTTCTACTTCTAACATTAGTGAGAATTGTACTAAGGGGGAATTATTTAAAATTGAAAGAGAATAGGTTTTGATTATATATTAGTAGGAAATTCTTTACTAGAAGGGTGGAGAGGCACTGGCACAGGTTTCCCAGAGAGCTGTGGCTGCCCCATCCCTGGCAGTGTCCAAGGCTGGGTTGGATGGGGCTCTGAGCAACCTGGTCTAGTGGAAGGTGTCCCTGCCCATGGCAGGGGATGTTGAACAAGATGATCTCTAAAGTTCCTTCTGACCCAAACCATCCCATGACTCTTTACAATTTGCATGAATTCCTCAGCCCAGCGAGAATTCCTGCTTACAAAGCAGCTTTTGTGGAAGCAGCTAGGATCAGTTTGTGAGACAAAGATGAAATCTTATCTCTAATAACAAACTACGCAACAAAACCATCAAAGTTCGTTTGTAATGAGTATCCTCCATAGTGATTTGTTTGCGCCTGAACTTCCAACTGTGGGACAAAGTCCATTCAAATTCAGTACTTTTTTCTGACACAAGTGTGGCTGCTAGATTTACAGCACTAAAATGAGAGTCTCCTAGGAACAAGTCCTCCCTGACTCTATTTCCAGCCTCTTTTCACAGTATGATTTGGAAGAGTCTTATGGATACTCAACAGTGCCAATAAAGACTTTCTCTCACACTTGGTACATTCAGTCCAGTGAAAGCTTGTGCCTGTCAAGCTGTTTCTTCTAAAATCATATAATTTAATTATTTAAGTATTCTCTCTCTCACTTCCTCAATCTGGTATCTTCTTTTCTTAGAACTTGGTATTTTACTAGATATAATCCTGCTTCTTTAGCCTCTCCTGCTTCACAGAAGTAGTTTAGCAATTTATCATGTTTGTTTTGGCTAGTTTTTTTTTTTTTCTTTGTTTTTGTTTTTTACTACTTTGTTGATATTTGCCATTCTTTCACTAGTAGATATTTCCATATGTAATTACATATCTTTCGTTATCTCAAAATCTTACAAAAGTTTTAATTCATTATGGGCTTTTCTAACACCTCCAGTGAGATTCAAATTATATTGCAGCCAGCTGAAACAAAAGAACGGCGTTAAACCCAAAGCTATTCTCTGGCTGCTGTATCACATTCCACCATCAAGAGGATATGAAGTGTTTTATGTTCCTCGATCTTGTCAACGCTCTTGGGTTGAGATAGGAGGTTAAAGGGAGGTGACAAGGTTAAATGATTTGACTAACATCCCAAACAAGGCTCAATGTGATTATGAGCCTGCCTCAGCTTTCTAATAACATACGTAATGAGGGAGAATTGGAAGCTTCCCACACCAACAGCTCATGCAGAAGTGATTTGTTTCTCTCTATACCCTGGCCACAATAGGCATCCATATATTTCTTTTAAGAATATTGTCATGGCCCACTAAATTACCCCTGGGCAGTGCTATCAGTGGTGTTCCACTTTGCCCCTTTATTTCTTTCTGTGACATTACTCTGCACAAGGGTTACTAGAAAGACAGATGAAGTAGGAGTAGATGGGTCTCTAAGGAGTGATATACAGTAGGTACATAATAGAAAAAAGCGAGGATGGTGTTGTAACAGGAATTTTCATTTCTTTCTCCTCATTTCCAGAAGAAATTCCAGACATTGGGAAATTTATTGTACCATGGTTATCAGGTTTATATTTTCTTAGGCTCTAACTTCTTTTCAGGGAACTTGACTGCTAATGGCCTTATACTTTTTCCTCCTCCATTTTATTTTCTCTTCCACAATGGCAAATCAAAATTCTAAGTGGAGAACTCCTGATAAATACTCGTGTCATCATATCACATAGTATTTTTATTGAGATCAAAGTCAGACAATGAAAAACTTGTAAAAAAATGTTCAAGAGCATAGTTTGTGAATGGTGCAGTTTGACTGGCAGAAAAAGCAGCTGTTCTGGCAGCCAGGATGTTGGAGAAATATCTGGCAGCTTTTAATGTGGGTGTAAGAGTTGTCATGTGAAGTTGCTTTCGACCTGATGGATTTAATAGTTCCTCAGAGCCATCATGGTCTATCACCTCTATGAGTATTAAGGGACTCCTAAATCCATGGATAGATAATTTGGCTGCCACACTTGCACTGTAAATCCACATCCTTAAAGCCTTCATTAAATTTGTACAGACCATTTCTTAAGTGCAATTAACTGTGCGTTTCTTAAGGAATGAAGTTGATTTGTTTCCATCTCCCATAGACCCCATTATTTCCCATCGTCCTTGTGGAAATGAGAATATATCTCGTGCAACTTGTTTAAAAGCACATCCGATTGCTGGGAATTGGAAATTGTTTGTAACTTTTGCACTCCACATGTATCACTACAGAGCATCAAACAAAGCAAATTTCCCCAGCTGGGTCCTAGTTTGGCTGAGCTTGGCAAGGTTTATGAGATACTGACATAGCTGTTGGACACATCAGTTTGTGGACAGACTTGTCCCACTGATTTATTAAATTTTGCACTAGATTAATGTGTTTCAACTGTGACAGCATCATCAATCCACTTTATCCACTATTACTGCTGGGGAGCCAAGCTAAAATGTACAATAAACTATTACAAAGTATGGAAATCTGTGCATTTTGATTGACCACACTCTGTCATCAAAGGTGAGGACATCACTCAAACATCATTCAAAAACCATTATTTCTAGAAGTTACTGAATAATCATTTGAAAAGTGATTTTCTGCTTTCTAAATTTCTACTCTGGCAATAAAATTTCTGAAGTAAAACTACCATGTCAGTTAATACCCAGTGATGTATCTTTTCAACTTGTTTAAACCTGGGCGCAGGTTTAATTCATGATTTAACACAAATTCATGATTAAGACAGCACTAACAAGATGTTCATTGCTTTATAATACAGACCAGTGTTTTCAAGAAAACATTATTTGCACAAATACTTTTCATTAAAGTGGTATAAACTTGCATAACTTGCAATACCTAATGAAATGAACTTAGATACTCTAAATTCTCACTGCCTGGGAAACACTGTGCACCTTCAGAATCAAGTACTTACACAGCATGTACAACTGTCTCATGTTGGTTTTGTGGAAGGAAGTTAATTTGACTGCATGAATAAAATAACTTACTTTCTTAATTAGACATTTTAATCAGAGATCCATTAGCTAATCAGAGCTAATCAGTGTTTCATCAAGACTGTAAATAGGCAACTTGGGATAAGATGGTCAGGACTTACAGGCTTGCATGCATAATAGGAAGCTGAGGATATTCTTTTTGAAGGTTTATCATTGAAGAAGGACCTAAAACACTGTCATCATTTTGATACACAGAAAAAACTCGAGGACATTAGAAGTTGTTCCTTCTCACCAGCAGCTCATTACAGTAAATTTTGAAAAGTGTATGTGAGAGAGAAAATTTGGATTCTTTTAATAATAATGCCTGGCAAGCCAAAAGTGAGCTTTAGAATTCAAACTAATGTGGCGTTGGGAGGTCAGTCAGCAATATTACATTGGCATCTATGTTTAATCTAGGATTTTTAACGTTCAAGCCCTAACTGAATCTCTGCAAATGCCAAGAGAGCATTCACAGTATGCTTTTCAAACTGGACTTTCACTCACTGCCTCCTCAGATTTCTTATCTAAGGTGACGGCGAATATTTTCAAGAAATTAGTAAAATCAATAGAAAATCTAGGCTAATGATAAGAAAATTAACTACTTTGCTTTATGGATTGCCAGATCAAATATTTATAACTATTTTTGCACCAAAGTATATCTTTTTCACAAGGAATACCTTTATAACTATGACATTAACTGCAATATTAACTATGTAGTTGTCTGGCAAACACAGTTCTCTCCTCCTCTGATACTTTAGGCAATTCAGGAACAGGAAAAAAGAGAGAGCATAAAAATTAGGCAATCAACCATATGTAAGAAAAGACCTAGTATGAGTGTTTCATATTCAACTACCATTTAGAAACTCACTTAAAATCAGGATTTGTTCCACTTTTTTTTTCCTTATTTACATTTAAAATATAAATTAAAATTGATGCCACAAACAAATCAAATAGAATAAAAATTTCCAGAACACTGAAACTTCTTTTGGTGGGAAAGAGGGAAAAGCCAGCCAGGTCAATCTGCTCCCCAGCATGGGACAAACTGAGCAAAGCTTTCACTAATTTTACAGCCTACTGGGGATCAAGAGGAATCCTGTAATGCAGAAGGGGGAATTTTAGATTTTTCCACATCACCAAAGTACTGTTACATTAAAAAAAAATGCTGGCATTTAATACTCAAGTTAGTATTTGCAAACTAAAACAAATCTAGTTACTTCAACAAGATACCATATGGTCTGTGAATTTGCACTGTGCCAAGTTGGAAAAGTATTTTTTTTATTTCAATGGATGCCAAAAAACTATACTGAGTAGCTCAATGACTGTATTGCTGAAACCTTTCACAGAAGTTCTGATTCACCAGATGAAATTAATGGAAGACAAAGGAAATTACACAGAAGTTAAAAGGAAGGGGAAATGGGAGATGATCCCAGCAGAAAGTCCTCGTTAGTTAGACCTCTGACAGTGAAAGAAAATGGTCCTGCCAGAGTCTGGCTTCAAGTTGCCCCTGAACACCACAGAAAGTGATACCAAAGACCAGGGCTGAGCTTCCTTGGTACTCCACAGGCAAGTTCCTTCCTCTGCCATTGCATTTTGCTCACCCTTGGAACTGCTGGATACAGGTAACTAAGTGTGTGACATTGATTCTAAGCAGCTACTGGGCATTTTCTTCATTGCTTGGGATGGTGGGAGCAACGCCTATTTCCTATGTTGCATAACACAGATACGGTATAAATAACAAAACAGTAAAACCCCAAACCCACACCAAACAAAAACCACAAACTGCTTGTTCCCCACCCTCTCATTCTCAGAAATTTCACCTATAAAATGAGTATGATAATTTCTGATGATCTTAAAGCCTATCAATGTTGGTTTTTTCTTTAGGTTATATCTGACATTGTTACTCTGCTTTACTGAAAGGTAAAGCAGTATATTACCACAAAGCACTTCAACACTACAGCCTTATTATGTACTGGTCTGGAAGACAGAGAGAATGCAAAAAAAAGTTACTCAAACAGCAATGAGGAGGTTGACAGAGGGAAGGAATGACAGTGAAAATTGAGGTCTGAGTTTAAAGGCTCATTGAATTTTCCTCAGCAAACATTAAATGCTTTGTTGGGTTTGTTTTTTCTTTTTGGTGATATGAGCAGTTTTTCCAGTAGGAACTACATAAACTACTGCTTCATTTAATCTAACACAGCCAAAAAAGGCTTTAAGAGGGCAACATGAATCAGATTTAAACTAATGACCTAGATAAATCTTACTAATCACCAGAGCCACCTAGTTTCAGCAGTCTCATTGAGAAGAAGCTCCTTGCCCTCTTGTCTGAGAATCTTCCTGGACAGCTGGAAAGCATCAAGTTTTATCTCTAACTCTCAAAAAGTGCACAGCATATTTGTATTTACTGGACATCGGCATTGTTGTTAATCAGACTCTTGCTCTGTGAAGAAATCCCTAAAACTGCTCCTAATGTCCTTTCCTGTTATATGAGAAATATTTACTTTCTTAAAGACAAGGTGGGAAAAGATATAATGCAATGAATGGGGAAAAAGTACCCATTCCTATCTGTACAGATAGACTTTGCTTGTTCACCTGAGAGTGACACAAAAGTAATCTAGATTTGATAGGTTTTCATAACCAAAACACATGAAACATAAGTATGCAGAGAAGAAAAGACAAATTAACTGCAAAACCTAATTTAAGGAAATAAAATTCCTCCTCTGGCACTCTCTTCCAGATAGATCAGGAATTTCATATATTTTCTCTTCCAGCTCCAGCAGTACCTCTTACCTTCAACCTTTCTGCTTTCTTAACAAATGGGGCAATGCAGCACTCACACGGAGAGAACCCTTTTGATCCTCGAAGGTGATCAAATTAAGGTCTGGCTAAGAGGATTTCTAGGATGAACAACACTAAATACCTCACACCGATTATCCATTGTTCTTCCATCTGCTAATGGCCAAGGGAATATGCACTTCTCTAATGACTGTGGGCCCAGTCAATCTAATCCGTGTACTTATCCTCTCTGTACTTGGGTGCTGCATTATAACACATGAGAAGATGAAAAGAGACTTAGAAACAGCTCGAGTTTGTTCCACCCCATTACTTAGGAGGACACAGCCTTCCTATCTCACCACCTGACGACAGCAGACACTATATTGCCTCCCCAATAAGCACTAAATCAATAAAGGCTCACTAGAGCTGGCCCGTTCTGCCTTCACGATCCTCTCTGACTGAGATACACGCGTACTAAGCTGCAATCCCCAGAAATAAAATAACAATAAATAACCCAGGATGTAGGAACAAGATGCAGAAATTCCTTGGCAGCAGGGACTGCTGCAAGCTCCACTGGTATTTATGGTTCCAAACCCACAAAAGCCTGGGCATATTCCAGCATCCCTGCTTCAGTAGGACTCCTCTGGGCTCAGGGGGAGTGCCATTATGCAATCAATTTCATGGCTGGAATCTCAATACATATAATTTAAACAAAATAAAATTAAATTGATGGGTCACCAGGTCATTTGGAAAGAATGCTTTCCTGACAACCAGTCCAGCCTGCTTTTTCTTTGCTACTATAATCTCCACCCTATAAAGCAAAGGAGTTAGAGTCATTATCTCTGTTTGTATTTTATTATGTATGGTCCTGACTTAAAAGTGAATTCTCTTCCTGGGTTATCATAAAATATTACAGTGGTGTCTGGTTTTGCTACTGCAGTAAAGTGTCTTATCATGTTCATTCTTAGTCCCTGATTTCATGGGTTTTAACTGTGAGTTTTCATGGGTTACAAGTTAGCAAGCCAAACCAGAGCCTAAGAGAAATATTTTATTTTAAGCTGAGCAGATAAAATATGATTGTCCCCTTTACATATTCAGCCCTCTTGTGTATGAATCTACAGATATGTAGATGAGATGGACCCTTTTTGCCCAGACCCCTTTTGTCATGTTATCTTTGCAAGATTGCTTTGCTTTTTGAAAACAAACTGGAAGTGAGATTAATTTAAAATATGTTAGCTAGTTTCAAATGAAAAATAAACTAAGGCAGACAGAAGAGATATCAAGGATGTTTTAACAAAAGTACTCTCAAGATATTCTACCAAGCATATCCATTTATCTGAATTTGTGGCCGTCAGACTCCATATAAAATCGTAGTGATTACAAATTTTTATATCCAAGTCTTAAAAAAACTCCTGTTCAAATACAAACAAAGATTATTTCAAAGAAAAGTTTGAGAAGACACCACACTGCCAAGTTCTCTGTGTGTTATTATGCAGCACCTACTTTTCATGTCATTGTTTTCTAAATAACATGGGGTATCTTCCTGTGTTCCCCACTAGCTAAATATCACACATAGCAGGATATTTTAGCAGTAATTCATTTCAAGTGTGCTTCCCTCACCTTGCAAAGAAATACCACGCCAGAGGAATCCATTTTCAAAGAATCCATTTTAAGAACAGTGTGTTGAGATTAGGCGAAAAATCTGCCATGCATAATGCAATTGAGATTAGAATTTTACATAAATGTCAAATAATTGACGTGTAATAGGTAAGCATTTTCACATATCTAGTAAGAAAAGATCAGGTATTAAACAACTGTCTCTTGCTCTTTTTGGTGTGATACATGTTTCTCCTGTGGGAGAACAGTTGCTCCAAATCATAAAGACAGTTTAATATTTCATCATTGAATTCCTACCCACCTAAAGTCTAAGGAGGTAACTTTTCCTGTTTCTCTAACTGACAGCAAAAGATCTGGACAGACTGAAGCCCAGATTCAACACCTGTCCAAGTAAAGAGAACGGCCTTCCGATCCCAGCCCCTTCAGACCTAAAAGCTGCCTGAGTGCACTCAGTTCTCGATTTCCACAGGAACAGGGAATGAAATGGCAAATATTCTTGGCAATACAAATAATTCAAGTCTGAGAAATATACAAACTATGAAACATTCCAGATAAGCCAAGACCGTTAACTAGAATGTCTTCTCCAGCTCATTTCTATGAATGGCCAACTCTGTCATTGCAGTTGTCGTTATGCCCACACAGGGGAGAGAAAATATTTGGTCTGAGCTTATCGCTGTTGAGCCGATGTCGAAACAAGAGGCACACGAGAGGGATTATTGAGAAAAGGGAATTATTTATTTAAAAGCAGCTTTTATATACAAAATGAATGGTGACTGGGATTGGCCACAGCCCTCCGCCCCCTGGGGCTGGTTGGCCACAGACATTCCTGCCTGTTCCAAGGGAGCTGTGAACACCTTGTCTTGTTTACCATAAACAGATAGATTTTCTCATAAGAAAGAGGTTTCTATGCTGTTACATGAGCTGAGAAATGATTCGTAAGAAGGAATGATGATTGAGTAGTGAATAATTTCTAGGTTTTTCTGAACTACTGAATCCTGGATTAATTATATCCTCAAAAGACTATAAACAAAACTAACAGCTAGGATAAAACTAGTTGCAGAAGGCTGAGTGTTCAGACCTCAAGAAGGGATTTGTCCAAGCAGACTTGGACAACTACACATCAATAATCACCAAAAGCAGCAGTGAAAGCAGCACCAGCAGGAACTAAGAGAACAGTTTAAAATTCACATTTTATAACCTTTTGCAATCTAACTATTTTAATTATTCAATAAAAATTCAAAGTGGGAGGTTAATAAAATTTATCAGTAGGTGTTCTTATCAATGAGCAGAGTTGTGAAGCCTGCATGATGGTCTATCAATAAACCAAGAGGGCTGAAATCTTTCATTAAATTGTAAGAAGAAATGTATGTATTTCAATCCAAAATACTTGTACATAGTAGGCTGATTTCAAGGGTGAACACAGTTGGGGCTGAAAACATTACAAGTGAGAACTAATTTTCAGCAGAAGCCTGTGGTGCAAAGAGAGCCAAAAGTAGAAATTAATCAGTTTTCATGGCAGATAAAAGGTGTCTTCCCAGTCTTCACTAGAGAAATGAGCTATATGACTCAAAAACCTGCTTTTATTGGCCCAACTGCATACCTCCCACAAAAGGAAATTAATTTCGCAATGCATTTTGTTCTCACTTACTTGTGTATGCTTACACATTTATCACTCTGATAAAAGTTCTTGCAATATGATACAAATTATGTGAATGTACATATCAAGCTTGTAGATAAGTGAGTTTTAATTCACAGTGCATTCAGGGACCAAATGCATTTCAGTACAAATTCAAGATGCTTATTAAATTACAAGTATTGCTCCATGGAAGTGGGAATGTACCTCATTTTTTTCATTTTATCTTTTTGCCTCACTATTTTATTACAGTATATATTGTATATACCATTTTGTAAATGTTACTGCCACCTTGGATAAGGAGTTCATTCAAAGTTATGATTTTTTAAAATTAGTATTTCAAACTAGAAATAAGCTCAAAGGCACATTCAGGTGTTTGGAGTCAGGGTAGAGGAAACAGTAAAAAAAGATTAATGTGTTTTTAACCTTCAGACTTTTTATGTTATATTAATAATTATTCATTACTAAACCATGATTTGAAGAGATGTTAAATGCTTGTGGAAAACTAAGAAAGACACTTTACTTTGTTCTCAGGAGCCAAATACAGTATTAAACAGTGCACTGAGACTCCTCATCATTTATTCCTAGAAATCAGAACAGGAGAGAAATTAACTGAAAACATCCAAGAAACAAAGCTGAAATTAGTACTATGGGAAAGACCAGAAACATTTTTATTGTTCTCTCACCCTTCCCACTTTTCTTTTTGGTTTTGTTTTGTTTCTTGGGGTTTTTTTAGGACTGTTCTTGCTTGTGCCTGCAACTAAGAGTTAACATATATGCCATGAAAGAGCTATATCAAAATATTGCATTAGGATGACATTTCAGATTGCTGTACAGCTCTTCTAAAATGATTAAAGTTAATTCTAAGAAATCAGAGTAATAGCTGCTATTAAAAACCAAACTCAACTCCTGGGCTTCCTGGAAAGTTTGACATGACAGATATCTGCAAGACATTAATAATACAGAATAGAAATTAAGAGACCTTGGATCTGTTCCTGGCTGTGATATAAATTATTTGTGTTCTCTTGGGAGCAGGACTAAACTTCCGTGTATGGGGGCAGACCTACATGGAAGGATTCAGACTTTTATGAAAGCCTGGCCAAGGCAAATGTCTAAACATTTTACCTGCTAAGGTAGGTATACACTGGTTCCTCACCTGTAAAAATGAGGAAAAGCACTTGCTTCCATGTAACCCATGAAATCTTCCAAAAACATATGCCTGTGCATACATCCAGGCTGCTGAGGATATGTGCTCCTGTGAGTGCTGCAGCAGGGCTTTCCTTTAAAGAGCTCACTGCTCCAGTCTGGGAAGAAAGCCAAACCTGGAGTAAATCTGAACAGTTCAGTGTTGAAAACCAGCTCGTGAGAGAACTGGAGGAGTGGCTGCCTGCAGCCATCCTTGCAAGATCCACTTTGTCCACAGCCGAAAAATTGTTGATTGGCCATCACAGACATTGCCAAGAGCACAGGAATAGAGCAGGGAAGTTTCCAAAACAACACATGGATTCATGCATTTTTGTCCCCTGCTGAAATGATTATTGTGTGCACATTGCATTCATTCTTCTTTTTCTTATTTGGGGATATTTATATAGGAAGTAAAGGCCTAGGCTGATTTTAAGGAAGCCCTTTCCTAAGAAAATATAATAAAGTTTCATCAAAATTAATAAAAAAAAGAGATCTTATAGCACTTGCTGAAATTATTTTCTTTGTTTTCCTTTAAGTGTTGTCTTAAAATTAACAGCATTTGAACAGATGCATTGGCATTGGATTAGATCCTCTAACTGTTTCCTTCCAAGCAGCCTCTCCTCCCATCTTTTGATAACCTTATTACTTATTTTGAGTGTGTGATTTTCGCAAACTTCTGCGCCAAGACATGGCTATAACAGAGAAACAACTTTACAGATGGATGTTGTTAGAATAATGGCTGCAGCACAAGTTCTCTGTTTCACTACGAATGCGACCTAATTTGGGAAAAATTCCTGGTTTACCTTCAGAGAAGATAGAAACCTCATTCCATCTCAATTCTCCACCATGGCAGTTCTCTGGTGGATGCAGCATGAAATGGTCACAATAGAGAATGAGACAGATTTTGTCTAATTTTCAGGCAGGTTATTTCTGCATTGTCTATGCATTAGAAAATGGGAATGAATTTTGAGTCATTAACACACACAAAGTGTTTTACACCACCTACCTATCCTTTCCATATGCAACCATTTACAATGAGCATCCCTTCGGCAAACCTTTGAAAATTCTTATAAGCAGACCAGTAAAAAGATGCATATAACACATTCCCTGGAAAAAGACTCAAATGTATCCCAAAAGTATGTAGGTTTAACAAACCACTCTTCCTGATTAAGCAGTCCTTCCTAACCTCCCAAGCAGCACACCAGGGGAACAGTTTCAATCCCTAAATCCTGACTCATTCTATCCCCATTGTCACTGGTGGATAGCGAGGACACAGCTTTCTGACAGTGCAAAGGGTTTCAATATGAAATACAAAGTTAGCAGAGATCCACTGGCTTCAAGCTGGAAAATTAGATAAGCTCAGTTTCTAAAACAGTTAAAATCACAATAAACAATTTCCTAGAGTCATGACAGCAACTGAAATCCCCAGAGTCATTATCTTCTTGTGGATATACTTGGACTACACAGGAAGTTATTGGCTGATGAAAAAATTCCTCTGTGAAATTATATAGCCTCTGCATTGCAGGAAGTTGTCAGCGTTATCAAATTGCTCACTCTGACATGAATAATAAATCTATGATTCCACAAAACAGTTCAGTAATGTCACTTCTATTTTTCTGAGTTTTATGAGGAACAGATTCTCTCAGTTTGGATTATGGTGTAAAATAATCCATTTATAAGTTCTGCTGTAACAAAACCAAGAGTTTTCATTACTATGTGGAAAGTCGTATTGTAAGCAAGGAAATCAGCCAACAGACAGATTGCACAATCTACTTTCTCTGAACACAGGAAACATTATCCCTGTTATTGAGATAATTTTGGGATAAGGGCTCTACCTAAGCAGCGTGGTGTGTTGGGGGCACAGCCACCCACAACTCTTCCTTTAGTGGGGTCTCTGTCTTCCCCATGACAAAGGAATCCATGGGAATCCAGCACACCATCCATTTAAAGCAGAATTCATACCAATTCTTGGGAGCTGTTCTGAGCAAGATAGTTTTATTTTAGTCAATTTTTCACATGAGAAACACTTCCATAAAGTTTGTCAAGAAACAGATTGCAAACATGCAAATTAAATCTACAAAATTTCTTGAAGAGCACAGAGAACGAGAAAGAACTGATTCTGTGGTCCTGACTACTTTCTCTTTTTTTTAGAAAATGTGAAGTTAACCACAGGAATTTGTAAAATATTTGTGATTATTGAAAAGGATTATTCTGTATTTGAGAGTTCCTCCAAATGGGAGAAACAGTGAGAAGGCATTAAGTAGCAAAAATTATTTACTTTGTGTATCTACTTGCAATCTTACTGAAATAACCCAATCAAACCAAACCCAAACCCTCCTCAGGGACTGATTTGGTGTACATATGCTCTCTGAAAATTCAGGATTTATATATCATTACACCATTGAGAAGGTTGTCTGAGATTAAAGAAAGACAAGCAGCTTTCAAGTTTCTCCTGAAAACAGAAGTCAGGTCTAAAATTTATATTGACAATGAACCAGACACTCATTCATAGGTAATAAAATAAATAACACAGGTAAGGCAGTAGGGAGGTGATGGCCCCACACCAGTATCACTTTAATGCTGGGAAAGCTTAAAAAACCCATCTTTACCCATACTGTCTTCCATGCACTTTAATTCAAGAACTACCCAAACAGAAACTGCTGGTGAGTTTTTATATTATGATTTCTACATCCTTTATTTACTTCCTGTAAAACTATTGCTAGTTTCTGACTTTCTTCCAAGCTCCAAATTGTTTCAGAATGTGGCAGCCCCATTCAGAAAGTGATGTTTCATTTCAAGAGCTCTACATGTGTGCAAGCTCACACAAGCTTAGTGGATCCAGCTTCGAATTCATTTTTCAAAGTGACACACAAAAGGATCACGTATGGTTCATATGGGAAATGACTGAAAGGTTTTAAGAGCATTAACTTTCCAAAAATTTGGTAAGAAGCAACGTTTTCTAAAGTTGGTTGCAAGATTCTCAGAGTTTCGTGACATTGCATCCCCTTATCCCTCCTATTAATCGTGACTAGCGTCCAAAAGTGTTTTTAGTGAGTTATGTGGAAATAAAGATGCTCCTAGACCATGTTCTCCTCTTCTCTCAGTCACATATTCTCTCAAAATTCTCAATAGTTTGGGATTTTGTTCAGAAAAACAGCAAAGGAGCTTTCATATCAGCACAGTTTTATCAGACTCCTAGTTTACTGTGACAATATCTGCATTACATATGTAAAAGAAACAGAATTAAATCTGACATTGCAAGGGAAAAAGAAAAAGAAAGATACTATTCTTTTGCTTATTCTACATCCTGCAAATAAATTGTGCTCTCTGCATTGGGCTGTTCAGTTCTGGAGACAGCATTTTAAAACTAAACCCCAGAAGAGCTCCCCAGGTTGGAATTGTAGGTATCCTTGGTGATATAATAGATATCTTTGTACATTAACATCACTTCGTTTTAACTACTAACAGAAATGGATTTCTTAATCCTGGTGAGTAGTTTTTATTTATATTAAATTTATAAATTCATAGTGTTAGCTAAGCTGGATCTCCATTCCAGCCTCTGAAGGGTAACTTGGAGCATCCCTGAGATAGCAAATGATGACACTAAATATTTGGCTTTTCTAAAAGAAACACACCAAAAGTGGAGAAAAAATGTTTAAAATTGCTTAACATCAGAAATCTTCTCTGTAAATTATTGAATGAAGTAATTTGCTACTCTTTTAGTCAAGTTGCCCTCCTGTGCCTTAAAACCCTGTTCAAAAAGGAAAACAAATATTCTGAGCAGAAACATAGTTGGCCAAAACACTCTGGAGTTTTTGTTTTTTGTTTTGAAGGGGAAGAGAAGGGAGGGAAGTGCATGTGTGTACACCATTGCAATTCTGGGGGGACTTGTATTGTTTCTTTAAACTATGGTACAGTGATTTACTTGCCCATCTGTAAACAAGGATCAAAGGACAGGCGAGACAAAGAAACTGAGCAACTTGATTTTATCTGAAGGGTCTGCCTAGTCTTTGAATTAGCAGCCTAATTTATCTGCTAATTCCACTTCTTAATCAAAAAGCTGTCTCGAAGTCAGACATTAGCATATATCATCAGTTTGTCAGCTGGAGAACAAAATAGTAAACTTCTGTTTCTCTCATATCACCAATGCTAACTGAGCATATAAATCAGAAAATACCTTATAATGTTCAGGAATACAAGAGGAAAAAATGCCATACAGAACAGTGCAAACAACTGAATTCATGTAGTCAGGTGAGCAAAACCAAGATTTTTACCGTTCATTTTTAAAAATCATAGAAAGTTCTGAGAGAAGGAGTTATTTTTAGGTCTGAAACATATAATAATAGTGAATCTGAAAAATACCATAATTAGCTCTGCTTTCTTTAGTACTCATGGTGAGGAACTTGATGGAACTAATCTATATTTCCCAAACTGCTGCAGTTTCAACAAAAAGAGGCACCAAATTCTACGACTGCCCTATTTTTTGTTACTTAAAAAAGAACAACAACAACTAGTAATATCTGTGTTCATCACAGTTTCAAGTTGGATTCAGGAACTGTGAGATGGCCTCTTTGGA
Organism: Orthonyx spaldingii; assembly: GCA_013397795.1. Classification (NCBI taxonomy): domain Eukaryota; kingdom Metazoa; phylum Chordata; class Aves; order Passeriformes; family Orthonychidae; genus Orthonyx; species Orthonyx spaldingii. Next base: position 212,732 of record VZTJ01006391.1, on the reverse strand, counting down.
TGCTCTGCATTATTTATTTGGAAGCCAAGAACAAATCACTCATCTAGGCAAGAGCAGATAATAGAGAGCAATAATGTGTTACTAGATATCCATCATGCTTTAGCACTGCTTTTAGTACCTTAGACACTGACACTTGTTGGCCCATCTTCAATATTTTAATCTCAGCATGAATATACTGGAAAATGAAAGAAACAGAAATGGGCTTTCGTGTTAGTATATTGTCACTGAGAACGTTTGATTAAGTGGCCAGGTGATAAGTGGCCAGGTGATGGGCTGCTCTGGCACATCCTGTGAAACCAGCTGCTGTTATCACCCCACCTTATATAACATTTTTGTGTTTGGAAGAACTAAGCCAGAAAAAAATCCCAACTTTAGCACAGAAGTTGCTATTCATGAAAAATATTCACTTTGTTCCAATATATCATTCAGCTTCAGTTAATCCTCAGAACTTTAAGCACATTCTCATTTCTCAAGCCATTTCTCTATCTCAACATCTGTCTCAAAAAGAGAAATTGTTTCAAGCTTTTCTTCCTCCATGCTGCTCCTTAAAGGCTGAAGCAACTACAGAGAGATATTTTCAAGATGTAAATGTCATCAACAGGAGAAATGAGAATCTCATCCCAGGACTAGTTCAAACTAGTGTCCTTGAATGGATGTTAACTACTGGGGATACTCGAAATATTCTTAAAGTCAAAAAAACTCATGGTCACAGAGTTTAGCTCTGATTTTCCTTACAGCATCCACTTTTAACAGCAAGATTCCACACACATTAGATTCCCCCACACTCAGATATGTGCTTGAAATTTAGATAGCTTTATTCAAGGTTTACTAAAAAAGTCATGAATGGTCAGGTTAATTTTCAGCTTCAAAACCTGAAATGTGTTTCTGATAACTTCATCAAAAAGTTCCTATATGCAGACCAGTATTTTAAAAGTAATCTAGCTCCTACAGGGATTAATGATGAGAGTTCTTATCTCAAAATTATTTCTAATAGCCTTGGTAAGCAATTATTGCACTCTGTAAGATCTCCTAAGAAGTCAGCAGTCCTTTGATAGCAGATGGCAAGTCACATAATGAATCTGCAGAGATTTTTCAGATTCTTTATATAGTAACCACAATGTCCTTTGTAAAGTAAGTGTCATTTCATACTCCTTGAAACTCAAATCAGTTAAACACACATTAGAATTCTGGACACATTGCTCAATGTAGTTGTTTTGTGCTAAAAGTGCTATAAATTTCCTTTAGAAATCACAATGCTACACTAACTGATCTTGCATTTGCTTTAAAAAAGGGAAAAAAGAACTCAATTGCAATGCATCTTTTCATTGATAGGATTTTTTGTAAGGCTAAAAATGTTTAATTACAACAGAAAAGCTGAGGGGCTGACACACGTTGAACAAAGCAAGTAACTTTGTGAATGAAACATTTCTGGAAACTTTAGGAGCTGCTTATGGGTTGTGAACACAGTATCTACCTAAATTCATACACAGTTCTGAGAAAGGTTTTGTTTTGGTTAGGTATTGGGGACAAAATTCTATTCGAACCAGACTGCAAACCTATCACTCTAATGCTGAAATACACAAACTCATACTTAATAGATTTTCCCTCTTCTTTCTACCCTTCTTTTCACTACATGTGCTTATTTACATTTATGCAAGTATTGTTCTACCATGACATCATGTGCTCTATTTGATCATCAATAACTGAGTCTCTGGAGTACTGAGACCCTCAGCAGAGCTCATTGATTTTTAAATATCCCTATTGCAAAATAGCATGAAGAATCTTATATTAATATTTTTACCCTGCATGTTTTGTGATAGTAATCTCCAAGCTAAATGGCTTTTAATCTGTAACCTTAAAAAAAAAAAAAAAATCACTATATTCTCTTAATAGGAGTATTAATGGGATGCAGCTATAAATATCCTAAAGATATTTGTACAAATTCAGAGACTACAAAGCAAATTTTTAGTGGGCATTCCCTGAAGGTGTGGATAACGTGCCAGTTTGCTACAGCATGGACAGTGCAATTCCCATGTTAGCCACCTAACAATATCACTGATTCACTCTGAGGCATTGCACAGCATGGTGTGCCTCTGAAAGTGGGATTTCACCTTGTTTTTATGTGTTTACTTTTTTTATTATTTTTTTTTGTTTGTTTTTAAATGCAGAAGACATTACAAACAAAAGTATATTTTCAAATGCAACTGTCCCAGTGCCAGCCCAGGTGACACATGGGGAGACAGCCAGGGGAAGGGATGCTCCCTTTTCCAGGCTCCTCAGCCTGGGCAGCTCCAGAAAGGAAGACAGGGGCAACTCTCCCTTCCTCCCACTGAAACAGTTCATTTAGGCTGGAAATGGCAGAAAATAGGGAGGGAAAGTGTGTCTCCTGTGCTGCCATCTCCAAAACCCCAGGAAGAGAAAAGTAGTTGTACAAAGACAAAAATTTAGCTGCCAAAACAGCCTGGCCAACACTGGTTTTGTGCCCTCTGTAGCAAAATTTGTGTAGAAACGAGATGCCTATGCCTGAGTGGGTCAGGACTGCTCACTGAAGCCCAGTGTTTCCAAATTCATTCCTGTCTCTGAGTTTTGTTCCCCCATGTCTCAATCAATGCTTACTTAGGCTTGACTGTGCTGAGTCTATAGACAATATCAAAAATTTTTGTGGCTAACACAGGATCAAACATTTGCAAGCCTTCAGTACAACTGATACAAGGGTTTCTGCAGGAGGGATCAATGACTTCCATCAATATTATTTCTGCAAAATGTTAATGATATGAATGACATTAAGTCAAATTGATCCAAACAAAAATAAACATTATCGGTATTAATATATGGAGTATATGCAGGCCATGTTGCTGCTACAATAAAGGAAAAAGATCAATTCAAGCGTTGCCAAATAATAAGTTGCTAACAATCAAACTAACAAAAAATAGATAAGCATGTGTAAGATGTCCTTTATCAGCTGTGCTGCTTTGGTGAAATACCATGGTGAAAGATTTTTATCTTATTTTTTCAAAATTAAGGAAATTCATTGAACAGATATAGGAAGATAAATTGAAACAAAACCAAGCAAATAATGTAGTAACAGGTGGATAAGTTTTTCCCTGTCCTGATTTAGTAGTTTTATGTATTACTTCTCCCAGTCTGATTTCAGCATAAATGTGACTATTGCTATATGACAACAGCTCAAGGCCCTCAAAAGAGTTTGTCTCAATCCATTTTTTCTAAAATCAACCTCCAAGATGCTCTAAAGGCATAGCAAGTTACCAATATTAAGGAACAATTTTTTTTTTCCTACACGCACAGTCACTCCACAGTTCTTCCTGGATGAACTTGGATGCTTTTGCTCATCCCTGAGATTCTTAGGAAGTTTGCAAACAGTTAAAAATGGATGTGAAATGTCTGCTGCATGCTCCAAAATCTGAGCTGGGAGGTCCACAAAGGTCCACATTAAGATGGTCTCGTGACCAAAAGTAGGAGATCTTAGAGCTACTCTTGCAAGAAACAAACCTTGAGCCACAGTGAAGTTTCTCGGTTACTTTCCCCACGGGTTGACAAAGGTAAACTGACAGATTATCTGCTTAATACTCAAAATGAACTCCAGCATTTTCAAATGAAATAGTCCATAAGGCTGACAAAGCATTATCATCAAAAGGCATTATAAAGTCATCATTGTTACTGCTGTACCACAAGATCTCAATAATGAAAAAATAAAGATCTCATTTTATTATGCTAAAATAAACACTGAAACAAAGTAAAAGGCAACTAGCATGCAATGGTGCATAATTTATCCACACTTACTTACACTGGGGTTATTATTACATTACCCCAGAGTCTGAACAAGCACTCCCTACAAACATGACATCTACTGTAATCCAGTCAGAATTTTATATTTAAAAGTATCATTTGGGGAGCAGGGAAAAAAGTAAATTAATTTTGAATACATAAATATTCCTAGAAAATACTGTTATTTCACATACTACCTCTGTTTTCCTAGGCTTATGTGTAGAATTGTGACATTATACATTCAATATTTTTGCTGCAGAAGTACACTACATTAGCATAACCAATCTCAAGCTAACAAAAAAAAAAAAAAAAACATCTCAAACACCAAAAATATTAAAAAAAAAAAGTAAGGAAAGCAATCCACTGGGAAAAAATAAAAAGCAGAAGACATATTACTTATGGTCTGAATAATGTCACATTCCATTATTGATTAAAATGATTTTACCATGACATTTCATTCATCAGATTCCATTTCTCATTACACACAAACCCTTAATATTTATCAGGCTTACACAAGGCTTTTCTTCTCATCAAGCAATGCATTTCCTCTCTCCCCTTTAAAACTAGGTTATATTATGTTGAAGGGTCTACACTGTCTTTGAACTCTCTCCTTCTCACACTTGACCTCACTACCATCACTTTTTATCTCATTATAGTGGATGTTATTAAGTATTTATGTCTAACAAGGTGATTTCAATGGTTCATCCTTTTTAAACAATCCTGTGATCATTTTCAGTTTGCAGGAAATAAAGACATTTCATTAAATCAAGATCTATCTGCTACCACTCAGAATTAATATTCTTTCTAGTCAGGACGTTTAAGACCTTCACCATACACAATTGCAATGCATTTTTGATGGTTAAGGATGGAATTCTGCAATCCTCAGACATCCAGCATGCACATTAATTTCAAAGAGCGATTTTAGATTTTTACAGAATGTAGGTTCAACACCTTCATTAAAGGAACAGGTTAACCCTGGAATTAATTAAACTATTATTAAAGGTGACTAGGGAAAGCAAAAGAAACTGCAGGTGCATAAGAAGTTTGCTCTAGATTAAATAAGTCTTTGTAATCACCCATTGAAAATGTATTACATTTATATACTCCATATTAATGCTTATTATTTCTGGAAAAATGTAGGTAACTAATTAAAAAACAGATTCCCGTGGCAAAAGGTGGTGGCATGTAAAAGGTGGTTCTGAATTCTGTATTAGTAAACCTTCCCCAAAACTCATAGGGAAAGTATGCACAGTACAAGCAGAAGCACGTAAAACCTCAGCTCTGATATACTGCAGCTCATGAAAAGGTTTGTATTCATTTCATTAACTTTTTGACCAAATTTCATAGGATTAGCAATAAAACCATTTCACCTTATGGAGGTTATCTGGAAGACAAAGTGCTACCTACTCTTAATACTAAACACAGTCCTGCTTTATCTCCACATTATTACACACATCACTGGACTTTATCACTACAAACCAGTTGTGTTTGCAGAACTTCATCAAAAAACCTTCACTTTTTCTTTTCCTAAATAGACTGACAGGCTTATGATCCTCTCAATCTTAATCCTTAAAACAATTCACAGCTTGGAAATACTCCAATCAAACACAATATACCGACTGGTAGAAAATCTATTGACCAAAACAAACCAAACAACCCTCCCTTTCCCCACCAAACCAAATAAAAATACACCCAAATTTGATCTGCATTATTTCAATGATTAACAATCGGAACACTCAGAAACACCTTTTTCTTTTATAAACAATCTTTTCTGTTTCAGAATTTAAAAATGAAAAAGGTTTAGGTTTTTTTTTCCTAATATTTGTCCAGCTGTGGCAAAGAACAAAACCAAGTTAAAATATTTATGCTTTTATTTTTAGAAATAGCATTTAAAAATTTTGTGAACTTATGTATTTTCCCGTGTTTGAGATTGATAAATAAATTAACTTTTGATCAATATCAGAAATTCTCATCACAATAAGTCATTTTAGACCTTGGCTTCAGGAACACAAGGCAGTTAAAATATCTTGATAATTTCCGATATAGGCTGAACCTTAAACTTTTAAGTTTCAGTGCAGCTGGCCAGTTTCTAAGGCTTCCCCCCCCCCCAAAAAAAAAATCATAGATGGAGAATGATGAAGTATAATACAACATACAGCAAGCACATGGCATGTAAGCACATGTAAAAGATATTGCACAAGAATTTGACACTAACAGCTACATTACTTCCACTCCCAAGAACTAAAACAATCACTTGTAGGAAACTGGCCACAGTAAAGCAGTGGTCGATAAAAGCAATCATGCCAGCTAAATTGTAGCTGAAGTCAGTGGCACAATTATTTTTATTTTTAAAACAGTGACATACCAGTGAAAACATTCCACTGAAGATGAAGAGTCTGGGAAGTATCTACAAAGCAGATCCATCTGGAAGAGCAGCTGAAATAGTGAACAGAATGAATTTCCCACTTTTAGGTGTCTTGCATAATTTCTTAACCCTTGCCCTTAGATTTCAACAGATCTCTTCAGTCTAAGGCTTTCAGTATTTAACTACCAGCCCCAGATAAATACCTGGAAAAAGGGGCCCAGTTGTCTGAGCCTCCTTAGACCTTACTTAGATAAATAAAAACGAGCCATTTTCCCCACATACACTACTTCTGTTCTGCTTAATCTTTACCTTTCTCTTTGGCTGTCTTTTAGATTTCATCTGTTGATATTGCACTTTCTGTCTTCAAAATAGAAATTATTTGTGTGTTGGTGCATATTTATGAGAAACAGCAATGTGTAAGAACTCAAGCTGTGAGGAAGTCTTTACCCTGAGATCCCTGTGGTCCCTCAAAACTCTCCTCAGCTGTTGCAAACCCACAGGAGACCTATTTGTTTATGGAAGTATGCCAGGTGTTTCTCTTTCATAAATATTTAATTAATCAATCTTGTAGGGAAAAAATGCAGCCTGCACAACACTCCCGGTAATGAATATGTGTTAGCTGTCTCGATTTTTTCCCCTCAGAAGCTGATTAGTTATGTCATTAGTAAAAGAAAGCTGATCCATTGTATTTCAAATAGGGAAGCAGAGCACAGTCGTTTTGGGGGAGTTTGTACCAAATGAGACACAGAAAAAGGGGACTAAGAAAAACTATGGCTGTTCTGTTAGCAGAAAGAGGATGTCACAGGGCAGTGGAATTGAAAAGAATGTGTTTTCATTTTATCGTGATGAGGAGTCAGTTCAAAGGGATGCACAAAACCTGCTCACCCGGGTATATCAGGTCACTTTACTGATCCTGCTGTTATGGCCAGCCAGCCCCTCCTCAGATCTGAGACCCTGTTCCCTCCTTTAACCCATAAGAATTTATGGATCACATCTCAGTGGGTGTAAGGAGCACGAAACATGCACTCGTTTGTAAAGAAAAATAAAAACATAATCTGAGGGAATACTGGACACACTGATCAGCAATTAGATCTAAGTATAGATTATCAAAGACTTTAAATTTCTTTACATTTGCTATAAGTACAATTTCAAACATGTGGTTAGGAATATAACACCCTGATGTGGGAAGACAAAGATACCACCAGACCACAATTCCAAGGACCCAAGATTGATGCCTGACTCTGCATGGTAAAAATCTACTTAAAAGGCAACAAAGAGCTCGCCCTGTCACACATCTGCCATGCTCAGGGATTGGGTTTGCCTGGGGTTGTGCAGAACTAAATTAAAGCTGAATAAATGTACTCAAGTTTTAACTACACACAAGATTGAAAAATGTGAAAAAGTCAAAAAGAACTTTAAGGTCTGGCCCATGATAAACAATACAGTGACTATCACAAAGCAAAAGAAATCTCAAATGGTCTTTGCTTTGTGTTTTACACTCCTCTTTAGGCCTATTTTCTTCCTGGGCAGCACACAATGGCTTTTTCTATATAATAAATGTAAAAATATAAATACAAGATATATAATTATTTTGTTGAGGGAAGGTGTGTAGAAGGCACTTTAACAGGGGCTTAGTCCTTGGCAGTGCTCAGCACTGGCATCAGGGGTTTGTTAGTTTTCTTATTTAGCAATACCACATATCCATAGTGTCTTACACTGGGGTTAAAACACAAAAATGACAGCTGAAACCACAGTCACATAGTCAATGTCACTGGGGCCAGGCTTTAACTTCTACAGATTGTTAGTTAACAATTAAATAAAAAAAAAAAAAAATCACAAACAAACAAACAATGTATTTTGGATTTTGCAAAAGGAAGTATTTAAGCTCATCATCTAATAAGGCCATATTTTTATACCAATTCTTACAGGAAGTAAGATAATAGTGACAAAAAAGCTCTAAACTAAGGAAATTTTAATTTCTGTACTTAGACATTAACTCATAAGCACAAGGTTTGTACCAATGATGGTTAACACTATTTAACTATTGGTAATAATATTTTAAGGTCTGTGGTGGGGACTTAACTGCTGCTGGCTGGCAACAATTATTTCAGCCTTGCTGGACATTTTGCAGACATGGCTCAATATCCAGTAATCATCTGGCTCATGCTAAGGCTATTCTACTTGTTAAAACTTGAATCCAAGAACTTCTTGGTTCTGGATAGTTGCACAAAATTTACATCAATTCAGGCTGGGATTTCTCCTCACAACGTCTCAGTTATATGAGAAAAGATGAGTAAAATTTTCTATTTTAATTTAAACATGACAAGTCATTCTATGACATTTAGGAGTCCAACACTCAACCTGACCATAGCAGATTCCTCCTTTTCTGGATTCCTTGGTTTTACACACATCATTCTTTTCCCCTTTGTTTTCTTGGCACATCTTCCTTTCTAAATTGCAAATTAAGAAATTTCTTCTCATGTTCTCTCTATTCAGAACCCATAAAAAGTAAACATGAGGAGCCAATGTTGTACACATGAAAAAAAAGTCACCTAAAATACATCTAATTTTAAACAATGAAATATGACAATAAAACTACTATTTCACAATTCCCCTCTGCTTTATAAAGCCAGAGTCAGTGTATGGTACAAAACTCTGCCTCATATAACACAGATACCCATTAAAAAGACAGTCTTGGCACTTTAAACACACTGTTCATTAGTTGATTTCTGTATTTCCTCAAGTGATTATTTAAAGGACCATCAAACACCAAATGATGGTGGCAGAATAATATGAAGTAGCATAAAAAGTTTCCAACTGGTGACATCTTTAACTTGAAACACCTGACTGTACAAAACATCTTACTTTTCACATAAATGTTTCTTGCACCTACATAACTCAAATAGAAATGCAAAATAAAATCCACAAAAATACCTTACGAATCATCTGCACAAGCCCTATTTCATTTAAAAGTACACACACATTTACATCCATGTACTTCGGGGAAAATATAAATAAATTCAATTTGTGAAGAGAAACTGTTTTACAGTAATGAAAGGAGAAATCATAAATGAGACATCATCTTAAAAAAAAAAAAAGAAAAAAAGAGGCAACCCCCCTAAAATGACAGTATGTAGAGCTTTATGGCATTGATATTATCTAAACTGATGGGTTCTCTTGAGGTTATCATGTTTCTAAGACTCTGTGAGAGATGCTGGTTGAGACATTTTGGAAGAACTGCCCCAGAAATGTGAAACTTCTTATTGTTTATGTATCTATGCTGCAAACCACCATTCTTCACCACGCTCCCCGCCCCTGCATCTCTTCCAGAATTTATTTGGAGTAGAGTTTAGGCTAAACAAAAAAGGCTGACAGGCTTTTCCAGTGGCAGACAAAGCAGTACTTGGTACTGAGTGAATTCACAGACAAAAAGGGGACCTGTAGTGCTACAAACATTCTCATACATTGTCAGTCTTACCAGGAAACCGCGGGCATGTTTAGGTTCATGTCTGACCATGTTAATTTGAGGGAGTCACTTAAGAATAGGAAAGGTTATTTGGTGGCACACGGGATCAGTTTCCTTGTTATTCCCTCTTTTACTTTATGCATCTTGACCTTTTCCAGCTATCCCAAGAGGAAACTAATGTGATCTCAAGGAACATTCAGGCAGTATATCATTGCTCTGTGGCTGAACTGCACAAGGATTCAGTTACCTTATTTATGTGGCTGAGGATGCTTAAGGGAACTTCTGTGGCTCAATACGACTTTTGCAGAAATTTGTTAATATTGTTAACAGAAATATAGCCTGGGAATACCATATTAAAATAGCAATTCCTTCTCAGAAAATAATCAGATGAATATCTGTCCAGCACCACTACAGCAATAATTATGATCTCAAAGGGTATAGTTGCATTATCGAACTCTCCAGTGGATAAATTGCAAGGTCAGTTTTAGTGAGAAAACTTACCTGTTATTGAAAAATAACACAGTGCTAGTTTTGATGCAGTGTGCTCTAACATTCTTATGCAATTGAGGTTTTCTTCCCACTTTTATCACTTTAGATAAAATTAAGACTTGACAAAGAAAAACACCATCACTGCCAGCGATGACATGCAAGAAAATACATGGAAAACAACAGGACAGATTGGGAAGGAGATTATAATAGTGATATGCAGAGCAATGCATCCTACACACACACAAAAACCCAGCAACAATATAACAAACAAATGACAGAAAAAAAAGGAGGTAGGTATATAATGAAATATAATGCAGACCTCTCATAAATCCCCTGGTAGATCACACAGCCAGTGGTACTGCAGCTCCAGAAAGTCATGTAGCACCATTCATGAGAGCACCAACAAATCTACTTTTCATTAACAGCAGCAGTGATCCTGCTGGTGCAGTGAGTCAGTCTTGGTGGTTCAATCACTTCAGCCAAGAACCTGAAGAGGTTGTTCCACCTCCCTGCTTGTCCTGCCTATATCCCAGTCAAGCTCACTGGGAGCTCTAGGCTTCTTCATACTTCTAGTTGTTACTCTTACAGAAAGGTAGAGGAAATTTAAAGATCAGTGAAAATGCTGGAGAAACTTGATGTGGAGAAAACTGGATCCCTGGCAGTCATGGTCTTCCTCTCCAGAACATGACAGATCAAGTATTCCAAGGAAAGGGCCTTCTCCCTGGCAGGGCACTCTTGATCCATATTTTCCTCAGGGCACCAACAAAAGCTCCCACTATTGTCCCTTTTCATTGGAGGTCTCTCTGCTGCTCAGATGCTTTTCTAACAGTAATGCAATTTTTTAAGATACGCTTTTGACCACACTGATATGTACGAACACACAATTCCAAAACATGTATTTCTTTAAGATTTTTCTCGCTCTGTTAAACGGGACTGACATTGGAAACTAATAGAGCCTGGTCATGGATAGAGAGAAAGGACTGGATTCTGGCAAACAGCCTGAGCAAGATCCTTTCCTTGGGAAAGAGGTTTAACAGTATTTAGAGAAAGGACAGGGAAGGTAACACATAAAGTTCGGTACAGACAAGGCCCAGAAGGACCAGTGGTTTCTTAGTGGAAAGCTCATGCCAGCTAGAACTGAGTAAAGAAATCAGACAAAGCCTTGTCTTTGCTGGAATCACAAGAGGGAAAGTGTCCCCTGGATTAATTTTACATCAGCTATCATTAGACAGCTCAGCACCTGTAGGCTGGCCAGTGTTAGCAAGAGGTCACTATTACTGGCTGCTTCTTAGGGCAAATTCTACAACCTGCACTGTGCATAATGCTACAATGCAACAGCACTCGCTTTAAATCTGTTTCCGTGATTGTCAATATTGCATTACCTGCAATATAGTGTAGGAGTGACCAAAACAGAAACCAAGACATTCATAGTTTGGAAGGAAACACCAACCCTTGGTGATCTGGAGATCTGCACTAATGGACCTTACATGTGTGCCTCTGATTCACAGCAACCCATTGCTTTATGTCACCCAACGTTCAACTAACAAAGAATAAATTCCTCCATAGTGGAGGAGCACATAAAGTGGTAAAAATGGACGAAATGCAGTATTGGGTGCCACAATACAAGAAAGATATAGAGCCGTCAGAGAGTATCCAAAGGAGGGCTACAAAGATGCTGAAGGGACTTGAGGGAAAGCGTGTGAAGAGTGGCTGAGGGCACTTGGTCTGTTCAGCCTGGAGAAGAGGAGACTGAGGGAAGACCTCATTGTGGTCTTCAACACCATCAGGAGGGCAAGGTGAGAGGCAGACACTGATCCCTTCTCTCTGGTGACCAGTGACAGGACTTGAGGGCACAGTCTGAAGCTGTGTGAGGGGAAGTTTAGGTTGAATATTAGGAAAAGGTTCTTTCCCTAGGGGGTGGTTGGGCACTGGAACAGGCTCCCCAGGGAAGTGCTGACAGCACCAAGCCTGACAGAGCTCAAGAAGTGTTTGGACAATGCTCTCAAGCACAAGGTGGGATTCTTGGGGGTCCTGTTCAGGGCTAGGAATTGGACTTTGATGATCCTTGTGGATCCCTTTCAACTCAGGATAATCTATGATACCTTAATTTTCCTCTGAGCATAATGAACATTACCAAGAAAAGTCCCATTACACAAAAAATGTGGTGTAAAAGAACAATAATGAACAGGACGTGTGGTCTACATTGTCATTGCTTTTCCTAACTATCAAACAACATTATGCTCTAAAATGATTGCTTGCATAATCAATTCAACCTATTCTCAATGAGCTTTTCTTTGTAACTGGAACATCAACAATTTATTTTGTTTTATTAGGAGAAGTTGATTTGGTTTTTTTACAGAAGTTGATCAAAACTGAGTGATTCATTTTCCTGGTACACTAAGAACATTTAAACAAGGCTATGGTAAGAAAGCTAACACAATATAGTTATAGAATGGATATTTTTTGGATCTTTGTGAAAGATTAATGATAGTTATAAAAAGCAAAGCGTACTGATCTGTTATATGACAGACAGCAGCAAATAAAAAAGCAGATTCAGGACTATTAACAAGTATAATTATATTCAGTCATTCCTTTTAAAATTGCTTAAAGCTCAGCTGGATTTAATATTTCCTTCAATCAACAACATGCAGGATGTGCGGAAGAATAAATTATGATTAAAATACAGACAATATGAAGCAAGGAGATGTAGACCATTAATTTAATTCATGACATTTTCAACACCATTTTTATGAAAGTCATGGATTTTATTCAAATGGACTTTATAGAGCTTTTGAAGTAAGCAGTCTTTGAAGTTCCTCCTTTATTTGTTGTTACACTTATCATGAAATGTCAAAGAAAAATGGTTTATTACTATCAGAGGTGCTTTATTACTCATTTTAGGGGGATTATCAAAATGAGAATCTCCATCCAAGGACAGATTTATCAAGTCATAAATTTTGCACGTTATTTTGATAATAAAAATTGGCACTGTAATTATCCATTTTCCCCAGATACTTCCTCTGGAGGAATAAAAGCTGACAAAACTCCACCACCTTATGAAAGTTTGACTCAGCCTACACTCATTTTTCCCTCATGATGAGGCAGGAAAATAAATTGTTAAGTATAAATTGTTAAAAATAAAGCTTGATATTCACATATTCAGTATCTATGAACTAGTCTCTGTTATGAGTTTCAGCAAATTTAAAGAAACATTTTGAATTCTAACCTTGAATAAGGATTTTTCTTGCTTACTATCATTATTAGGGGGTATTTGAATTGTTTTTATAGTATGATAGCTCTGAGTCAATAAGGGTTAATCATAAAAATTAAAAAACCAAAATCTAGTTAATTATCTCTTTCAGCAAAAAATATCCATTTCTAGAATGGTTTGGGAGAGGATGTATGGGAAGAAAAGGAGATACCACTATTGTCAAAAGGATGGATTTTTTTCTCACTTTTCCTTCAGTGTCAAATGACAGGGATGTAGAATTCTATGAATTTCTAGAAAAATAAGGAAGATGCACATGAACTTGCCCAGCATTCTCATTTGGGATTACAAATTGAATTCTGAAGTCCTTAATAATGTAGAAACAATTACCTTTTAAGTGGAATTTGATTCTGAAAAAGTCTTTTGCTATTCTTGGGTAGGAGCTTGAGTAGGAGAGTTTCAGAAGTGAGAAGCAAGTGCAGAGCTTAAAATTTATTGAAGAAGTAAAGCTTATGGACATGAAAAAAAAAAATTCAGAAAGCCAGGCCTCTTGAATCCTGTCAAGTTTGAATCTCAATTCTTAGTAAACTTTGTGGGCAACAAGAAAAAATATTATGGTCTTCCCAGTCTTTGTCAATTCAAGATTTTTCTTTAAATAATGGCTGAAGAATGTAAAGGTAGACGCCTCAGTTACACACAGAAAGCTTATAGCTGTTAGAGAGCACATTTTAGAAATGATTGTTTGGTGCCTCTCACTGAGCTCCGAATGCGAATGTGACATGATGAGCAGAGGAACAGTTTCACAATATCTGTCTGTGACACTGAAAACACTGAGCTGGAAGGGGCCTGAACCGATTGGTGCTTGCTGGCTACTGCTCCCTCCCGAGGACAGAGCCCCTCCAATACCCTCTTTCAAAAGCTTATCAAGTGGCAGCATGTTCTTAGAAAGCAACGATTGTTGAGTTACTTTTATCTTTCTTTAATTTTAGTTTAAAACGATTGAAAAGGGAGCAGGTCTAGTCAGCCTTGATTCTCATGGAAAGACTACACAGTATCTAAGTGTTGTGGATCCTGAGGGCTCAGAGGGTGACTTGCAGCGTCTGTGGTGCAGCAGGAATACCTGGTCACCTCTTCAGCCAAAGGGGGCTCAGTAACAGACCTCACTGAAAATCTGCTTACATCAGTCAGGTGCTTTATAAATATATACCACTAATTTCAGTTATTAAAATAAATACTGCATTGCATAAACCAAGTTCAGAAAGTAGATACTTCACTCTCCTACACCAAATGGATGCCAGTCATTGCAAACAATAGATCAGTGGCCTCTTTTGGCTCTAAATAAAAGAAACATTCTGGAGTTGTTTCTAATTAGGACATCATATATTAAATGCACTGCTGAAAGTCAGTCTTGAAGATTTACAAGGTCTTTCATACTGAGAATGATGACAAAGTTGCAGAAAAGCATTTGTTACAGTAAAACCAGTCCATAGTACTTTTTAAATGGCCAGAAATGAAAATCTTTTGTAGGAAAATATTCTGTCTAGGTTTATTTACCACGCATTGCAAAAGTCCCAGTGAAATCAACAGAAATATGTCTACTGTAGGGTTCTGCACAGAAAAAAACCCACCAAGTTGCCTTAATTAGATGCTTGAAAAACAAACACAAGAATGTGTGAGTGAGTGTGTATGTATTTTGTGTTGTGAAACTCAGATCTTGATTTGGATCAGGGCTTTGATCTCTGTAGTTTCAGATGGTTCATTATAAAGTCATAGCAAAATCTGAGCACAGATTCTCCAAACAAGGCATGGTATGCAATTTGGGTCCAAATCTATAACCTGCTTTATGTTTAGTCCTAATCTTCAGACAAATAATTCTCTTCTCACCACCACCTGAAATTTCTCTGGGGAAGGGGGAATAGGAAGGAAAGCAAACATCCCAAAGGTAAAGTCACAAAGCGCTCAACAGACTTCCAGTTGAAACTTTAGCAAGCATGTTGTTGGCAAACACTGACTTTTAGCAATATGCAAAAGCGTTAGGTTTTGGTGTATGGATTCTGAAACTAAAAATTGACCCGAAATGTGAGTAAATGGAATTTTAGATCATGTTTGTTATCCACTAAATAATTCATTGCTCCATTTTATACATGCAGCCTTTAATTAACTTACTGACTCAGATGCATGATACTACTAATCCATTCATTTCCCCAAGCCCACTGAGAAGTATAAAACATGTGTGGGCACAAGCAAAAGACTGGGAGATTATTAAGAAGGAATTTTTAATCAGAAAACCTCAGACAGCTGGATCCTCTTCTCCCAGCTATGAAGACCAGCTTGAGGACTGATTGATAACACCTGTTAACTACTGTCTTTTTCCTGAAGCTGTTCAGTCATAAGCCTGTACAACTGTTTTTTCCTGAAATGCTGGTCACAATAGCACAAACCAGTTCATAATAATTCTGAGGAAAGGTTTAAAGTAGCTGCATGTACCGAGCACCCAATTTCTGCCTGACTGGAAAATATTTTTAGTAAAATAGCCTTCAATGACAAGCAGAACTTGGATAATTTATACTAAAATACGTATATATGTGTTTGTATATACAAATACATTGGAAAAGGATGTATACTTATTACAAACCAATTCTGCCTTAAATATCTGCAAAAATATCCAGCCTCTTTTCTTAGACCAACATTTAATTACTAAATGTGCTATTTTGTCTTTACAGATGCCTTTGTACTCTACTTTTCAGGGAAGAACAGATTTTTTTTTTTTTACCAATGAAATACAAAACAAAGGGGTTCCAATAGCATCCACCTATACGATAACACCACATAAACATGATACACTAAGTGAAATATTAGGAAGAAAGAAAAGAACTACTACAACAATATTCCAGGAGCTAATAATTTTCCTTTTCTCTATTTCAGATAAGGTAGTTCATTTCACTTGAAGATCTCTTTTCACCATATTGCACAGAGCTAAATTTCACTCCAGTCTGTGGTGCCTTTGCAAGGCTTTTAATAGAAATGTATCAATAATTGTTTTTTGTGGACATACTCTATAGGAGTGAGAGACAGATGTAGTTCCTCCATTTCTCTCCCTTGATCCTAGTCTGCATAATTAAGTATCAGACTAGATAATCCCTTAGGTCCGTTCATTATTCCAGTCTATTTAATACCAGCATATCACTCTGGGATAGGTTACAGTGCTCTTACAGGCCTTAACATGTACAGGTTAAAAGATTTACAAGGTAACTGAAGTTGTGACCTCCTTCTTGGGGGAAGGGAAGAGGCATTAAAGGAAGGATAATTCAGAGAAATGTGACTTAAGAGCAGCACTAGAGCTATAACCCCTGAAGTTATTTAAACCTTTGTCTTTTTACCACACAGTCCCTGCTGGGTGAAATCTCCAGTTGGCCTAAAAGACTTAATCACCTCTGGCTGGATGAGTATTAGCAGTTCATTTGCATAAGTACTTGTCATTATCATTAAGTGTGTTTGCTTTCAGATATATTTAAGTCCACATTAACTCCTTCTTGCTTGACATTAGGATCTCTCAAACTGGCAGTGGCTGCATTGTATTTCCTCTGAACCAGTCTCCTACTTAAGACATATCTAGGACAGCTCTACTCTTTAAATACTCATCAAAGGGAAATGATTCCATCTACCGCATGAAAAATTTCAGACACATAATTTCTGTACAAAGTCAAGATGTGGCCACAGAGAAATGAAAATATGGGCTCTAAAGCATAAAACAGTGTAGTAAATGGGGTAGAGTAACCCAGTTGCCACATCTCCCCCTGGGGCTCAGCAATCTGTAGGTGTAATCATAGCTCAACATAGACCACTGCAACAGGCAAATTTTTAAGTGTCTGCAACTCGATGTAAAGCCAGACCCTGGGGTTAAGCATCTAGCCACTGTGCAAGAGATACAGATTTACCAGGGAAACTCAGGCAGCTTGCATTCCTCTGTCATACATTCTGGGAAAACAGCTGGACATATTTGCTTCTGCTCTTCGTTGTGTTGGCTGCATGCACCTCATTATGGAAAAAAATTAGGAAAAAATTCTTTACTGTGAAGGTGGTGAGGCTCTGGCACAAGTTGCCCAGAGAAGCTGTGGCTGTCCCACCGCTGGAAGTGTTCAAGGCCAGGCTGGATGGAGCTCTGAGCAACCTGGTCTAGTGGAAGGTGTCCCTGCCCATGGCAAGGGGGTTGGAAAAAAATCTTCTTTAAGGTCCCTTCCAACTCAGGCCATTCTTTGATTCTGTGGACACTGTGAGGAGGTGACACCTCAGGATGAAGAATTGAAGAGCTCCCAGCAGAACCACAGCGCTGCTGTTTGGGGCTGGCAATCCCTCCCTTCCTCAAAGTCTTAACAACTCTGGTAATGCTGGGCATTGGCCTTTTCAAGGATCTCTCTCCTTTTGTCCCAGAACATGAACATTTTGGACTTTCTAAGACAAAGACAACTGCCCTTGTGAGATGAGGGCACTGAAGCCTAGGGAATGAAAAATGCTCCACAAGACAGGTAGAGACATTATTTACCTGCTGATTATGATAAATCACCAGGAAGAGAGACCCCCTGTAAGGATTACTTTCTGAACTTCTATACATTTTAAATTGGCAAAACCAGAAGCAAACTTGAGATCTAGAATGAAATGAAGAACCGCTGATGAACATGAAAAATCTGATAAGCTAAAGAATCACATCCCTTTCACTTGGTCTCCTTGAGGGCATAAGGCTCCTGAGAGACTGTTTTTCTACCTAATTTTGGAGAGCACCCATCTTGAAAAACTTATTACTCTGGATAGAGCACATTTTCAAAATGAGAGAAGAGTTTTAATTGAAAGTAAATCCAAACCTTGGCGTTCCATTGCCTAGTAAAGCAGCCTAACAATATAGCTACTGATATAGAAGTTGAGGACTATGTAACAGTGGCATTACTCTAAAAGCATTTTAACATAGTTTTAAAACAAATAATTTAAAAATTATTTAAAATAAATATCTTATACACATTTTTTAAAAAGAAACTACTTGCATCTGACATGTTCCAGAAATGTTCAGGTTTTACAGACTGGATAGGTATTTAAATATGAAACTGTGTAGTTTCTGGCTTAGTTTTGCAGCAACAGAGACCGGATCAGTTCTAAGCCTGCCACATGACATTTAACTTATTAACTGACAAGAACTTAAAAGAAACTTAAAAGAGAGTTTCTCAGGAAGATTAGACAGTTCTAAACATTTCGTCTCAACATCTGAGCAGGTTTTTTGAACCATAATTTTTACTGCAGATGTCAAATCCCCAGTCCATGTTTCCAAAATAACTCTTCACATTTCCTTGCTCTCCTCTGACAATGAACAGATTAGTGCAGAGTCTGTTCTTCTAATGTACACAAAGTAACTTTTCAGGATATTTCCTCATACCTCCTTAAGTCAGTGGTAAAAATATTCCTTACTGATTCTTGAAAACCTGGGTTACAAAACCCCTTCTGCTGCAGTGATAAAACATGTGGTAATGACAGCCTCAGGCTTCCCCATGTAAAAGTTAGGCTACAAACGTCTTGAAAACCTTTCCTGCATTTTCATACCATGAGGCTTTAGGCAAAAAGACTAATATAATCTGCTGCTATATCAGACTAACATATTCTATATTCAGGTCATATTAATAATTAATTTCTTACATGTGGTATAAAATACACATTTTTACATCTATTTTTCTTGAGAATAACATGTGAACTGTATTTTGCATATAGCTTTATTTATATTTGTGGTAAACTACGTATAAACACGTGTTTGTGCACTCAGAATGGATGTTTTTAATAAAAGTCAGAGTCAGGATTCTTAACTCATTGTTTTCTACAATCTCACTATTAGAAGTCTTTTAGGGAAAGAGTAGTCCCTTAATAATCACACCCCTTAATAATCTGTTGTTTTATTTTTTTAATATCTCTTGTGCTGAAACATTAATTCCAGAAACTTAAGTTGGAGGGCAAAGGAACACAGACTTTTTTAGAAATCTTAAATGGGTAAAGTTAACAAAGTGAATATCATCTGGTGGAAATCTACGAACTAGAATTATAATCTTTGGAGGAGTTTTATCAGTGTCTGAGTTGGATGCAACATTGTTTGGCAAGTTAGCATACTTGTTTCCAAAATGGATGAGTACAGTCCTCACCTCATGCAATATTTTCCTACAAGCAGGAAGCCTGAATTGCTGCTTACGTTAATGTGCACTAGGTCATGCCTGCTTTCAACAATTCATATTAAATCCACGTTATCTCTGCATGTCCTTGTGATAAGCTTGTAAACCTGTAAACAACATTCATCAGTATATTCACAGCTGAAATTAATTTTACATCTTTTCCACTAACCCTCTGTTTCAGGGGTCCTGTAGAAATAATTTCCTGATAACGTAGAAATGTCAGTCATATTTCCCAAATTTTAATGTCAGGCATAGTCACCTCACTTCCTGAAGATATCACAAAATACATTTTTAAAGCAAACAGGATTGAAAATTTATAAATCTAACAAGACCGTAATGAAAAATAACAGTAGAACAGACGAACTGCCAGCCCTAACCAACTTTGGCAACTGAGGTACCATCAATATTCTTACTTTTATTCCTGTTCACAACACAGACTCCTGAACTGAAGCCTGTGCAATACTGACACAAGAACAGAACCTTCTGAAGCATTTCCTACTTAGGGATTGCAAACAATTTTTCTTTGAAACATTTGTTTCTAAAGCCCCATCTGAGAATGAGCAAGGAATGATAGCACAGCATGTCTGCTATTCTCAATATGCTCTAAACTAGTCAAATGCAGCAAATATAACTGTCACGTGTGAATCACAAAAAATTTCCCAGTAAAATAGTTTCTTTCCTATTTTAAAATAGAAAAGGAAATATTTGTATTTTTTTCTACTGTAAATATAAAGAGTGTCTTTGTTGAACACAAGTCTGAAAGACCGCAGTATATTTGAAAATATGATGTTCTGAATGTGAGACAGGTAATTTTTATTTTTTCATAATTTATTTTATTTTACAGTTCAGAGATTTGATCCTGGTACTAGTACAGAAATTCCCATTTGGGAGCCAGGCACTTTGCTCGATCGAGACAATTCTTGTTCTATTTCCTGCAGATGAGACTGATAAAAAACAGTGCTAACATTAAAAAAATATACACCATCACAAGTATATTTTTCTTGAACTCAGTATCACCTCAGCCTACAGCTCACTATATACAAGCAAACAGTCTAAAACACAAAGCAGAAGACAGTGGAACATTACAGTACATTTTTTGCCTTATCTCTATAGTCATTAGGCTAAGTGTCTCGGAAAGGAAAACTATGAAGTGTATTAATTACCAATAGGTTTCTCCCCAGAATGCTTATGCACTTCAGTCTCTTCACATGTTTAGCTCTTCAGGATAATAATTTAAAAAAGCTATTTTCCACACAATAATGCTAAAATAAAAATAAAAACAAAGCACCATTAAGTAAATGGGTTTTTCCCTAATGGCAGTTAACTCCAGTCATTAGGTAAACTATATTAATTCACATCACTCCTTATGTCAATAATTTAATATTCCCCAAAATAATTTACACAAACACAGATAAGGATTTAAGAAAATAGAAAGAGGAATTAATCTAATGCTCCCTGAGTCAATAAAGGAGTCCTGTGAAGGCAGCTCCAGTTGTTACTTGCAGAACACGAGAGAGATGGACTGGGGTAGTCACACATGGATTTCCAGAGGGAGAAGGGAGCTTTAGGTCTCCATAATTGGAATCACCAAGTGCCACAAATCATAGTGACAACTGCCAAGTTTAGGAATTAGGACCTGGAATTAAGTTTCCCAAACTTGGATATTGCTGCCATAAAATATAAAATTTAGTCCTGAGTACTGATGATATGTGCCATTAGATATCATGTTTAGATTTATCAATGCTAGTGACCTATATGGAATAATTAATACCAGTAAAAGATCAGGTCTGTAAACATTTCCATGCTGCCTACAAAAATTCTCAGAATAAATGAAAGTTAATACTGTGTTCTCCATTTTCTGATGCACAGTGTGGTGTGACAATGGCTTTTTACTTTGTCTTAAAAAGTTCAAGACAACAGAGGATGGAGTGGTCCTGCAGCTGTAAATTACCATAGTTACTGACTTTCTAAGTTAACGTGGTAGATGTATTACAATATATTTACAAAACCATGATATTGTTTTGTAAGATTATCAAGAGAACAAAGAAGAGAAATGCCACAATTTTAGCTAGTGCAGGACTGGATAATCTCCTGAAAAAACTGGCTGCTCCTGGCTTGGATGGCTGTACTCCTCCCTGGGTAAACACTGGCTGGATGGTCGGGTCTAGAGTGGTGGTGAATGGAGTTACATCCACATGGGGTAAGTCAGTCGTGCTGTTCCCCAGGGCTCAGTTTTGGGAATATACTGCTTAACAGTTTTATAAATGATCAAGCGCCCACTCAGAGGGACACCAGTTTGGATGGGAATGTTGATCTGCTGGAGGGCAGGAAGGCCCTAAGAGGGATCTGCACAGGCTGGGTCCATGGGCTGAGCTGCAACGAGGCCATGTGCCTGCTCCTGCACTTGGGTCACAATAACCCCCTGCAGCCCTGCAGGATTAGGGAAAAGTGGCTGGAAAGTTGCCCATCATGAAAGGACCTGGGAGTTGCTGATCAGCAGTGGCTGAACATGAGCCAGCTGTGCCCAGGTGGCCAACAAGTTTTGGGCACCCTGGCCTGTATCAGCACTAGTGTGGCAGCAAGACCAGGGCAGTGACTGTCCCCTGCACTCAGCATCGATGAGGCCACACCTCGAATCCTGTCTTCAGATTTGGGCTCCTCACAACAAGAAGAACATTGAGAGGCTGGAGTGAGTTCAGAGAAGGGCAATGGAGCTGAGGAAGGGTCTGGAGCACAAGCCTGGTGAGAAACAGCTGAGGGAGATGGGGGTGTTTAACCTGGAGAAAAGGAGGCTCAGGGGGGACCTTATTGCTCTCTACAACTCCCTGAAAGGAGAGGTTAGCCTGGTGGGGGATTGAGCTCTTCTCCCAAGTAAAAAAATCAAATGAGAGGAAATGGCCTCAAATTGCAACAGAGGAGGTTTGGACTGGATATTAGGAAACATTTCTACATGGAAAATGTTATATAGCTGGTCTAATGAACAGACTTCCCAGGAGAGTGGAGTCACCATCCCTGGAGGTATTTAAAATGGATGCAGATGTGACACTGAGGGACATGGTTTAGTGGTGAACTTGGTAGCAGTGGGTTTATGATTGGACTCGTTGATCTTAGGAGTATTTTTCAGCCTGAAGGATTTTATCCTTCTATTTTAATCTTCATTCTATTCTGATGTAAGGGAAGAGATTGATTATCTTGCAATTCCTGTAAATACATACTTCTTCTCTTTAGGATCATTCAGAATACTCAAGCTTAAACTGAAACTTTGCTAGTTTGTATTGAGGGTCCCATGAAAAAATGGTATGCACTGACCAATAACATCAGGTTGCAAATTCTGACCCTTTCATTTTGACTCACACCAAAATGTTGTAAAAGACCACACAAGGAAAACACTACCGAAAACCTGTACTTTCCCTTTCCTCTTGAAAACTTCTGCAAAGGTGTGCAATTCCTTGGGTTTCTTTAATTAAAAGGCTCTATTAATCATACTAACACCATAACCCTCACTTTGCCAGACTCCTGAGTTTCAACAATTAGGTTTAATTGTTTTTCAACAATGTACCCTTTAGTAGGCATTAAGGTACAAATAAATTTTCTTATGCAGCAGGAACTTTTCCATTGCAATGTCATTAGGTTTTTTGTTTTGAGGCAGTTTACTAGTCAGTGCAACCAGAAGGCCACTTTTCATCCCTTTATTGGATGTCCCTGCATCATTTATTAGTATAAAATAGAGAATTAGGGTATTGTTGCACGAGCTTGATCTAAATGTCTGTTTATTCTTATTCTTTCTTTAAAACAACTTTCATTTCTTTGTTTTCTATCCGTAGGCAAGTTCCAAATAATGCATGTCTTGGTAAACTCTCAAGTTCTCCATCCAGTAATTAAAGTTTTGGCTTTTAAAGTAACGGAACATGCTGTGCAGAGTCGACACAGAGTGCAACAGCCAGCTTTTAACACAAAAGGGAATGGCACCATATTGATCATAAAAGGTGGTTCTTTCACTCCTTTCTACTGGTGGAAAAAAAACAACACAACATTAAGTTGCCTTCTGACCTACTTTTGACTTTCCCTGTGAAACTTGTAAATGAAAGAAGACTTAGTTTCTCTGATGCAAAACAGACATTGCGATGTTTGAATCAGAGGGACTGGAAGTATAAATACAGGTGTGTATTGAAATTCAGAGAAACGTCCTTGTCTGGGAGCCTACATCTTCCACTTTCTTAGTGCTACATCTTGCACTCAGCTCTGAATGTCAGATTTTCCACAGCACAATGACACTTCAAAGCAGCACTTGTCTCTGCTCAAGTAATGTGATGGCAGAATTAAAGGGATGATCCACAATCTGGTGTAAACTAGAGCTCATTAAAAATAAGAACATTCTCCATAAATTTAAGGTGAAAAGATATCTTTTATCAGGCTTCAAAATTTGCATTAGCTTTGCAGGAAGGCAGCATCTGAGCTGTTAAGCAAGATGGCAGCTGTTTGGACATGCACGATAACATTCTCTGACCCTGCTTCTACTAACACATGTGGGACCATGTGTACGGCCGTGCCTCAGTCTCATGACAATATTGAGACAATAGCCCCGCAAAAACAGATAATTGTCAGAAGAGGTGGTGGCAGAGAACTTAAAACTGTATCGAAGGTGATTGCCTCTAAGAGAACTGGTTAAAGAAACCACAAAAAAAGGAAAAAGCAAATCTTGTAGTTCTGAGCAAGGCACAGTGCCCGTGGTTCAGGGTGAAGTTATTGAAGCATTACTCTGAAATGCTCCAGCTACTGCTATCTTTAAAAAAGTGAGCAAGCAAAAAATTCACTATAGTATACTAAAATTCAAAGAATTTGAAGAACATAAGAATAAGGAATCTTGTTAAAACTGATTTGCAAAGAGCTAATTAGACAAGACCTTGTAAACAACATGGAGTCTATCTGAAAACAGCACAGGGTTATAGGTTCAGGGTACACTAGGTATAAATCACTAAAATCAGTCTACAAAAACCAGCCACAAAAAAATCAAACCCCAAAATCTAACCCAAAGAAAAACCAAATACAGTGCCTAGTAAAAGTAAGACATGTTTCTGAATTAAGAGCATAGGAATCAAAAGCAAGGAAAACAAAGAATGCATAGTATAGGGCAAGTTAGATTTCAGTTCAAAGGCAGACCAAAAAGGTTTTGAGAAATAATTTGTTAAGCTCATAAAAAATGCCTATAAAAGACTGTTCCAATACATTAGGAGCAATAAGCAGGCAAGGGCCTGTGAGGTTGAGACATGACAGAAAAAGATTTAAATAACCTCTTTGTGCCCTTCACCACAGAAAAAACAGATACATTTTCACAATTACATCTTTCTTAATATAGGAAAATTTGAATAAATGGTCTCAAACAGAAGTGTCAATAAAAGTGGCTTTATATAAAATGGGAAACAAAATAACTAGTTGTATGGACTCAATGGTGCTCATTGACTATTTCTAATGCAACTTTAAAATAGGGTTTTAGAACTCCTGTGTGATGTGTTTCAGCACTTTTAAAATCACAGCCTTGCACAGAATGGTTGAGTGATGAAAGCACCTCAGGAGATCACTTAGTGATCTGTGTCAAAAGCCTCAGTAAAATCCAGATAAGCAACATCCACTCTCTGCCCTCATCTGCTCAGTCAGCTGCCTCCGTGTGGAAAGCTGTCAGGCTGAGGAGGCATCAACTCACACTGCTGGATCCCAGCCCTTGAGCCTTAAGAGGGGTCCTGTGATCCCTAAAGCCAAATCCCTGCTGCGAAGTTCATCTGCCCATTAGGTGTTGACCTGGAAGGCCCATCCACTCCTCTCCTCAAGCCTTCCCTTTCAGGGAGAGGATGGAGGACACAACCCCTGGCTCCCTTGCCCTATACCCTCTCCCCCAAAGCCATGTGATCACAATTGATATGCCTTGGGTTTTCCCTGGCCATGGGGGAACCATCCAAGGGCTGGATGAACCTCAGCCTTCTCTCCACCATGTTCAGGCTCTGAGCTCCCAGCAAGCAGCAATCCTTCCTGGGCAGCAGCTCAGCTTGGTAGGCAGGGTCCTCCATCCTCTGCCTCAGGGAGTCTCCCACTCTGATGTTTCATCGCTTCTCCCAGTGCTGCTCTGTGGCTGAGGTGCTTGGCTGGATGCAGGTCCTGGTGCCTCCTCTGCATCTCAGGTGCTGCCCTGATCTTCTTTCTGTGGCCAAAGCCCTCCAGCCTTGACTGTCAGGGGTTGGATCCCTACTTCACAGCCCCATAAGCACAAAACCTGCCTGCTCCTCCTTGGGTACCCCTGGGGACTGAGGCTCCCCTTCTCTCTGGGGTCTCAGAGAAGCCCCATCTACCTCCTTGTCACCTGCAGTGCTGTGCCCCTCTTCCACAACCCCTCTGCTTATTCCCTGTGCCAGAGTCAAGAAGAAAGGGAAAGTAACAGCAGATCTTGAGCAGGGCTTCAGCAATGCCTGAACATTGTACATGTCCTTACTTCCATACCAGAGTGATCAATAAAAAGCATTGGAGAAGATTACACTTAGTGGATGAAAAGATAACTTTAATATATTAGGGACACAATAACCACCAGCTTTTATGGAAAGAAATAAATCCTTAAAAATCTACTAGAATTCTCCGGGGAAAGTAACTGTGAATGGATGAGTGTGATGAGGGCAATATAGAGCGCATGGATTTCCACATCACTTTTGACAAAGATCCTCACTAAAAGTTCCTCTAGAAAATAAGCTACAAAAGAGATAAGAGATATAACCAGGTCATGAATTAATAAGGGTTTAAGAACAAGAAACAAAACAGCCAGTATTTACTGTGAGGATAAGATCACTACTGAAAGAGCCCTGCAGAGCTCTTATTTAAAGGCATCTTAATGTTCAGCATGTTCATACATAATCTGTAAAGAAGAGTGGATATGGAGATGACCAAACTGGTTCTTATTAATGGTGGATTGAAACTAAAATGGAACATCAAAAGTCACAAAAATTTCTCATGATACCGGATGCATAGGTAATATATTTGCAAATAGAAATGTGCAGGCAAAACACCAAGTTTCCACCTCCCAAAGAAGAGGTTTTGAAGATCTTGTGGATATTTGGCCACACTCATCAATTTAATGTTCAGCTGCAGTCTGAAGGAGAGTTAACATCACAAGAATAGAGAACAAATAAAAAACAAATAAAAAGTTCATACCAATGGATAAGTCTCTTTAACATATTACTTCTGAATGCTGCATATTGCTCTGGTAACCCAATTAAGAAAAAAAGAGGACACAGAGCTAGTACAAGAAATACAAAGAAAGGCTAAATCAAAGGAGAAAGAAGTTACAAAGCTTAAATATTTTAACACTTTTGGGAAAGAGATAATTTTGGGGGAAAGAGCAGGACATCTGGTTGTACTGGCATAATTTCAAAGAAGTTGATAAAATTTATATGGTGAGTAAATATGAAATATTTTATCTCCCTCAGAATGCAACATCCAGAGGCATCAACTTAAGTTATCACAGAGCTGTTTGGAAAAGAGCAGGGACAGATTTTTTTTTGCCACAGGGTAGGTAATTAAGCTGTGGAACCTTTTACCACAGGATGTATATGTCAGAAACTTAACGTGTTCAAAAGCAGTTAAAGGAATTCACAGAAAGGGTTGTGAAATGTATAAAACACAAATATGGATACCTCCACTTCAGATATGAACCTTTGCGTCAGCAAAGGCTGTAACTTCCAAAACCAGAAGGTTACAGCACAGGAAATATCGTTCTGTTTTTATACTCATTCCCTAATCTGCTAATGGCCACATGCAAAACAGAATGCCAGAATAACTGCACCTTCAGCTGGAGCCAGGATAGCAGTTTGTATTTTCTTTAAAACTAGAAATGAATTATTTCCCTACAATTTGAAATCCTTTATCATACCAAAGCTTTCATTGAGATAGTTCATTATGAATTAGTTTGAGGAATGAAGAGAATAAAGTTTAACAGCATCTCTGTGGCAACAAGCACACTTTAGGTATTTCTAAAGAAGAAAAAAAACCCCTACTTTTAATTAGTAGCAGCAGGGAAATTTAGATGTAAATTGCAGTCCATTTTTTTTTTTTTTTCTGAAGAACAAATGGGAATTTAAAAAGCCAAACAATTGGTTTATTTTGATCTATACTTCTATTTGAAAACTATGAAACTCTCCTGGCAACTTTCCATCCATCATTGCATTCCTAATTATCAAGGTGAACATTTAAATTTGCTTTATCTGCTCTTTACCTTTAAAACAGCATTTTCTCCCTGGATTTCAGCTAAACACAGCTGGAAACTCTAGATAAACGCAGCCATTTCTGATGGAGACCAAAGTGTCTCTCAGATGTTCCCTCAAATGTGCTAAAAAAGCTACAAACTGAGTCACTTCCACAGTAATGGGATTAGAAATAGCCTGCAGGGAAGCATGTGCCAAATGGTGCCAGCTAGCAAGGATTATAACAAAAAACTGTGACATTATAAAAATACCTCAGAGTGAGGCTCTGGGTGGAGGAATTGTGACTTGCCAGCTCAAAAGAACGTGCCTCATTAAAATGACGGGAGAATGCCAAAGCAGTGATTTGTGCAGAAACATGATCCTCCTGATGGCTGAGTAGCTAATTTTTTTCAAAAACCTTGTCACTTGACCATCAAATTCATAAATGTCAATTAGAGTTAAAAAAAAAAAGAAACAGAAACGGTGTGAGGGCATAGTGGGGCAAAGAGGGGAGGAAGGGAATGGGAGGGAATGTTGGGGAGGGATCCAGGTTTAAGAGTTTGGGGTTTTTTAAAATGTCAGGCATAAGGCAAAAAGCCCTAACATAGCAACATAACACAAAGATTAAGAGCAAACAAGCTTTTAAACCCTGTATTATGGAAAACATTTGAAGACAGAAGGGTCAAACTGGCTCTTAGGTTTCCACAGAATTTCAAAGGAGATGAAAGCCCCTGTCTGATGAAGGTTAGAGGGTGCTCAGCATTTCTGAATCGATGGTTTGGCCCATAAAGCCAGAGAACACTTCTTAGGTCACTGTTCCCCTAAGCCACTGTACTTATGAATCAAAGCTATGTAAGAGTGTGACTCCCTCTTCAGAAAGGCTGGTATCCTGCAAAATGGCATTATTCCTACAACTTACACCAAATGCGCCACTAAGGTCTTGAAATCTGAAACCTGTGTTCAGGCATCAAATACTGCCTGGAAAAGAAATTGACACAATCCTCCCCTGTGGAAAGGGAAAATTTACCAGCAGCTCTAGCAGCACAGCCTTTGGATGAGCAGCTACTCTCTTTCCACATGGAAGAAGGCAGATTGGGTACTAATGGGAAGAGGCTGTCCCTAAACAGACACAACTCTACATAGAAGCACTCAGCTCTGAAATACCTGGGTCCAACCCTCCCCATCCTTGGATAGGAGAAAGGCTGAAGAAAAGGAAAATTTTCATTTCAGCAAACTTTCTCCCTCCCTAAAAAAAGAGGTTCCATTAACCATAAGAAAATCCTGGTTCTGTTAACTGTCTCACATAAGATGAGGAAGAGGAAAGAAGAGAGGTAAATTAGAGGTAAATTAGGAGAGAATTAGAAGAGGTAAATTAGAAGAGAGGTAGGTTAGGAAAGCAAGAATCCTAACTCACACCAACGTGCTTTATGATGTTCCTGTTACATTTACATGAAAATTTCTGGTGTAGGATGACCAATGTTCTTTTCTCACAGGTCACCACACTGTATTTCCTGAACTAAAAAAGGAATGCCACTGTCTCTTCTTTTTTTTTTTTTTTCTCTTCAGCTATAAAAATACTGAATCACATAATCAATTAAGTCATCTAGTCCAACCTCCCTGCTCAAGCATGGTCACGCAGAACCAGTGGCTCAGGACCATGTCCAGGTGGGTTTTGAACATCTCCAAGGATGAAATGTCCACAAACTCTCCGAGTGAGCTGTGCCAGTGCTCTGTCAGCCTCACAGTAATGCAGCGTTTTCTGGTGTTCAGAAGGAACCTCCTGTGTTTCAGTGTGTGCTCATTGCCTCAGTGATCCTGGGAGCCACTGAAAATTACCTGGATCAGTCTGCTTTGCCCCCTCCTTTCAGATATTTGTGCACATTAATAATTTCCCTCNGCCTCACAGTAATGCAGCGTTTTCTGGTGTTCAGAAGGAACCTCCTGTGTTTCAGTGTGTGCTCATTGCCTCAGTGATCCTGGGAGCCACTGAAAATTACCTGGATCAGTCTGCTTTGCCCCCTCCTTTCAGGTATTTGTGCACATTAATAAATTTCCCTCTAAGCCTTCTCTACTCCAGGCTGAACAGTCCCAGCTCCTCTCAGCTTTTCTTCCTATGTCAGAGGTGCCAGTCTTTAGACCAAAAGAGATTAAATACAGAGAGACAAAATGCAAAGTCTCTGAGATATTAACAAGAAAGCAGTGTGGAACCTGAGGTCAACAGGCAGCTAAGTACAAATTCATAGAAGTAATTTTTCTTTCTTAGAATAGAATTAGAACTTGCCAACATCTTTTGCTTTTGTTTTTAAATATTTAAAATCTTGTTAATATATGTTACAGCATTAGCTTTTTTTGATTTCTTCTGGGTTTTCTTTCCCTTTACTTAATCTTACCAGAAAAGTCAACCTCAATTAGTAGCTCTGTGAATTCAAAAAAATATTGAGGTGCATAAATTTATCAAAACACCATACGTGTTCACATACAGGCCACTAATTATATATTTTTTCAGCAAGCTAAAAAACACTTCCTTTTTATAAAAGCTCTACAGTATTTTTCTGCCTGTTTACTTGGAAGTTTCAGCTTAGTGTATGGAACATGGAATACTATCTATTCTATTTGCCAGCAAGCAAGTGCCCTATAATTAAAACAAGATCCTTTAGCTGCAGAAACAATTGTGATACTCTCCGTGCAACTGAAATCCAGTGCAGTGCAGTTCCTTCAAAGAACACCCTCAGTGAACACACTGTGTTGAAGGTAGCCAGCTGCATTAGTGCTCTGCTCCCATTCATTTCAAAGTCATCTGTTCTTTGATGTATTTTATCTAAATATTTTATGAAATAGATGTCAGGCATCTTAACTGGCTTTAGTTCTCCCTGTTGTCCTGTGATTAAATACTTCCTCAGTAAACTCCAAGGGGAAATAAGCCTTTAAATTTATGATTGAGACAAAGAAATAAACTTCCAGTGTGAGTCAGTTGCCATTCTTCCATTCAGGTGCTTCAAAGCATATCCTGTGCTTTATTAGGTAGGAAATTCAGGGCACTGACTGACTTCAGCAGAGCTACGGCAGCTTATACCAGCCTCCCATGAAGAATGGCAAATAGTGATTTCACAAACATTTTATTTTGGAATATTCATGATCTTTAGTTATGTCTGTCTAGACCTTCTCATCCTCAGGTTGTAAAGCATCTAAAAAATTCTGTGTCTTATTTTTACATAAAAAATATAAAGAAGGGGTGTTGTACTAAAAATGGATTTTTTTTTTTATTTTTAACTTCACTAGTGTAAAGAGGGGAGTAATCCTTGAAAAAGTTGTGATTGGCTCTGCAGATTCAGCATGCACAAGCTGGGGAATGTATGGTAGGAAGCACCCTACACTGATTTCTGTATAAAAACTTATATTGTTTGCTAATATTTAAGGTTATCTAATTTTCCCCATCAGAATATTAATAACCCAAATTATTTCTTAGTTCCACCTAACCTCTAATCTTTCTGACTTTTGAGTCACCTAATCAGTTACACCAAAGTGAATCCTTTCCAAACTCAGGAGTAAATAAGAGGAAAAGCATTTAGGGGTCGGATGTGTCCTGTAGCCATACATTTGATATCCCTAGTTATCCCAAAGTCCTAGGTCTTTCTTATCTGGCCATTCCTGCCTGAGTGTTTGTACAGCAGCAAACAGAGCTCTTCATAACTCTTGTCTTGGCCGTTCCAATATAACCAGTACACTAAACTTTGTCAGGGAGTAGTATTTTAAAAGCAATTCCCACTGACCTTTTGAAAACCACACCAAACCTCCTGATATGGTGGACAGCACCAACAAAATTACAATATAGAGCTCTAAAGCTGTGAATTTTAAGATATTCACATCTCAGAAGCAAGGCTGCCTTAATTGAGTGTGCAAGCAGGTACTTCTTTCTCTGCTGCAGAAAGGACAGTTTTTCTGTCTTTTGGGTCAAGCCCAAGTGGAAAACAATACTAGGTTTTAAGCTTTGCCATTTTTGAGTCTTGCTAGGTCTATGAGAAGGGAATAACACTGTTAGAGCAATGAAGGTAATGAAAACTCACAAGCATCAATTCCAGAAGTTCAGTGCAGGACACCAGAGGATCTAATGCGTGTTGGAGTCACAGAATATGCTGTGGTTTGAGGGTCTGGTCCCATTCTCTGCTACTGAACAGGTTGCTGAACTCCTGAAATAAGATGAGTGCTCAGGAAATTATATTACCAGAGTGCTATAAGGGTCAAGGTAATACTATATTCCATTTTTCTTTTCTCAGTGCTGAATGATGGATTAAGAGCTTCATTCTCTTTATAAGTTACAAGAAAAAAAAATAATAAACTGGGCCAGATACTCCCTGATCTAAAAATGGCACTGCTTCAGTTGCCTGCTGTGAAGCCAGAACACCATATATCACATGATGAGCCAGTCCTACATATCCATTATGATAAAGTACAAAAATAATTGTGCAACTACTCAAATGCTGCTCCTTTGACATGGAAGATCTTTTCTTTGATCTGCAATCCCAATTCAGTTTATAAAATCTGGTTACACTTATTCCACATATAAATGTATCTCACATATAAAACGTGATCAGTAGTTTTAATTAAGACTGTGTGAAATTTGGATGAGTGGATATTTGTCAGATAAACTGTCAAACTATTATTCCTCAGCAACATTCCAAATCCCACTAATATCCAGCAAGTTGGTACATACAGGTACAGAAAGGCACATAAACCAAGGATGTAGTGGGCTGTAACTGTGAAATATTGCTGCTTATTTCTGCCTCACAGATTTCAGATTAGCCCTTGCTGTCTAGAAGCACTGCTGAATAACATGCTACCATGAAGTACTAAGGATTGAATTCTTATTCTACAGATTTGTCCTGTATGGTAAATAATACATCATCTAATCTCTCCATTCTCCTTCTTTCTTTAATCTTTCAGGTGTCATTCTATCTCTGCTTGCATATATATATATATATAATATCCAGATTAATAAATTAATTGAGGATGCAATCACTATAACATGAAATGAATAAAAAATTCTCTATAACTTTCAGGATCTATGAGCACAATAGTTCCTCTGGCACAGCTAATTTCTTCAGCTGCAGATAATATTAATAACAATAATCCTCCTAGAACCTCAACTGGGTTTTCTATGAATACAGGACACATATCCAGCTCCCATAACAACACTGGCTTCTTAAACACCCTTCTTACCACGCTTCTCATCTCCAATTTGAAGAAGAGCCCCTCCTGCTCTCCCTGGCTAACCCTGCAGTGGTGGCAGTACAAGCAGTTAGGCATTAGCATCATTCCTGGTACAACCTCTGCCCAAAGCCCAAGTGCCCTTTCTCTGCTATAAATACCTTTTAGATAGGGAGTCAGGCCAGAGATCTGAAAATATCCCTGGGGAAAACTAGCATGTATCATCTTGTCCACAGAAAAGTGAGAAGGTTATTCAGCTGTTATTGTAGTCCTGAATCTGCTAAACTGCTCTTGTCGTATGGAAACACATTAAGTTCATTCGGTCTGAAAGATTTCATGGACAATGGAGAGATCAACTGAATTTTTAAAAAGGGAAATTGTAACCATATTTGAAATTGATAAATGAACATATCTAAATAGCAATCACTGGCTACAAAGATACTGGGTGTTCTCCCTCACAGACCTGGGATTTTGAGACTTAAAAATGCTTTGTTTAAAACAATCTTGGTGTGAAAATATTTTCATGTCTAGCCTAAACTGTTTATCAGAAATTTCACAAGCTCTGGTCATGACTAGCCAACATGAGGATAAAACTGGTGAATTCTGGACTCTTTTTTTTTTTTCTTTTTTTTCCTTCCCTCTTGAGCAAGGAGCACCAAAGGAAAAATGCAAAAAAAAATATTTCTAGGTTTTGGGGTTTCATTTTAAATTTACTGTAACCTTACCAAGTAGAGCTCTACTATCATGAGAGAAAATTTTCACATCGCAGGTGAGAGAAGCATGGCAGACACGGGAGGTCTCAGAGACACTGCCATTCAGAGCCTCTGCACTAACTCCTGACAAACTGGTTCACAAAGTTTAGAATTCATACACTTTTTCATATGATATTAGACAGATTTCAGCCTCTTGCCTGATCATGTAAATAAACTTGATCTGAGAAGCCTTGTGTATGTACAATTAAAACAGCCCAAATGGAGCTTCTGCTTTTTCATACTATATCTATGCAAATCCAAGATTTATCTAATAATTTTTGTAGTGTATAAATTGGATAATATTGCTCTGTATTTGGGTACCCTTACTTTTTTACTTTCAGGATGAAGTTATACAGAAGTGTCTCTAATGTCAAGCTCCATTTTTCTTGCCAATAATTGAAAAAACTTCTTAGGGTATCTAAATCTGTGGAATGGGATTTTAAAAAGGTTGCAAAGACAACCTCTCATGCTGTGCAGAAAACAAACCAGCAAAGCATATAATCCTGCAGGTCAGAGGAAAACATATTCTTTATCTGGTCATTGATATTGATTAACTCTGTAATAGTCACAAAGCATCTCAGGAAACCATGTAAAAAAGAAATATCGTTCATACACCTTGTGAGACATTTATATTCACAAGCAAAAGTACTATGTACATACTTACAGTAAAACAATCCATGTAAAGAATAAAAAAAGACCCAAACCAGCAACAAATTTTCTTGTGTGAGACTTTGCTTGTTTCCTGTCAATGCCTGAATATTACAAAATCAACAAAAATAAGGGATTGGAGTTTCTCCTTTTGTGTCACACACTCATGGCATAAAACTTGGTTTAACATTACACTTTAAATTTCACCCTGGGTAAACCTGGATTATACAAAAGTAACAATGGATTCCTCTAAGTGAAAAGGTCACTAGACTACAGAGATGTGCTTTTTTCCTCCTTAAAAATAGTGTCATAGTCTTCTTTCTAATGAAAACACTTTTGAAAGGAAAAAACAAACCAAAACAAATGAAAAAGCAAAACATATGACTATTTAGAGAAGATGAGACACAATTTTGTCATGTTTATAAAAACCAAACAACACAAATGAAAATTTTTCGATTTTTCTTTTTTCCCGTTTTCACCAAGCTTTGCGTTATACAAGCAAGGCAAAACTTCACACCTCCACTTGTCCCTGGTAATTTTACTTATCCTTTTACAATCCTTACTTGTTTTCTCTGTGGATACTCTGTCAGTACAGGCATTCATGTGAGGTTTTCTGTTTCAGTATGCTAAAAACAAATTTATAACACGCTAAGCCTGTACTGTGAAGTTTCTGCAGAAATGCTGTTGTTGAATTGCAGCAAAAGCCTTGTCCAAAAGCCGTTAAAAGCACTGCCCATGCACTACAAATAACACTAAAGAACTCCTGATCTAGTTTCAGCACAAACATGTATTTCTAGCCTCTTAAATCGTCACTTGACAACTAATCATATTCTGACCCGAGGACTATATTTAATTAGAGGACAGAGACACAAGAACATTTGCAATATATGCATCCAGGCATTATGTCAGTAGCCATTTTTCCTATGTTAGAGCATTCACAATCCTGACAACATCAGTTCCTAATGTGCTAATTAGAGCAGGGTGACTAAGAAAAATTATTTGCCTGGTCTGGCATACAAAATAATTTATGAAACTCATCAAATAGTCAACATATTTTTGAAAAATAAACTACAAAAATGAAGCTGTGTGTAAAGCAAGAAACAGCGGAAGTTATGTAAAACAATTTATTTAAAAATATAAATAGGGTGAAAATGATCCAGCTAGATAGTCTGATTATATGGTCTCTTCTTCTTGCACATTTCTTAATTTTGAAAAATCAGCAATTATTTTAAAGTATTTGAGAGAGATGAATGTTTCTGCTTCTTTCTGGGTTTTGCATTACCTGAATCAATACTCTGTGGAACTAAAAGATCTATTTACATCAGCTGAGAATATGTTCCATAAGATAAAAATTTGCATCTAGGAATTTGTCTAGCATGATAAATTATCTGACAACAACTGTTCAGCATTTCTAGCTTCCTAAATTGAATTGTATACATGTATATATATATATATGAATATATATGTAGTATAGAGTCAGCAGAGCAGTTCAGAGTTCCTGGAATATTGTGACATACCAGATTTTACTTCCTATCTATCATCCTGTTTCGATGGCTGTTTAATTCTAATACGGCTCCATGTGTCTCCGTATTAAGTACCAGCCCTGCTAGAGTTACTCAGAAGTCACAGGGAATCTGCACTAATGAATAGGCATCTTCAGGGATCCTTCTGAAAAGAGTCCCAAGGCTTTATAATTTAAATTCTACTGTTATAAGCAGCAATGGGTACCTTGCTCAGCTAAATGATTATACTGTGGGAAATGTAAGGCAGCTCACTGATCCAAACAGGAAAAGCTAAAGCTTCACTTGTTACTATACATGGAAACCTAATAACAGCTTCTATTTTTTTAGGGAGTGGACTTCTAGGACATAAATATGAGTGAGGAAAGGAGAAAAAGATTTCTGGCAAAAAGAGCAGCACGGTCACAGTTCTGACTAAGAAGCAAGGTAGGGTTGCTTTCGTATTCCCAAGGCAGCTACTGAAGTTATGAGATCATTGCCCTGGCTTTCATTCATCTTTATTAGGGGCTCATATTTTCTCCTCTTGATCCCAGGCAGGCTCCTTATGGGGGTGCTGCAGTCTGGAGTGCGAGGATGAGGTGTCTCCAGCGTGGTCATTGCACAGCAAGGACAGGGCACAGAGCAGCGGCTGCCCCTGGCTCGCCCCTGCCTTGCTGGCCACTTGCACCCGGGGTGGGCTCCTAAACCAGAGCTCTTTGCTTACAACCTCCCTTGAAACGTGTGGCAGAAATAAGTCTGTTGCTCACTGGAGAAAGGCTTTACTAAGCTTACTTCATAATCCCCTGATTTCGTTTCTGATTAGGTCTTAATTGTTGGCAGGTTTATGAACCTTAATCTGCTCGATTTACCTCCAGTGCAAAATCCATGGCCTCCTTGAATGGTAATTTGCAGAATTTTACTTCAACTTGTAGAAGCCCCAGAAAGAAATCTGCCTTCTTTTTACTACTTGCATAAAAATGGACTTCAAGGAGATGGTCCTGAGATTTGCATTAAATTTCTTCACAAACTAAAACTTGCTGTTTCTAGGGACTGCCTGTTGAAGAAAGAACTTTTCCACTCATCTTTTTATTCTTAAAAAGGCAAAACTTTCTTTTAGCATAAAGCACTTTCAAAGGTATACTCCAAAAATGCTTGTCCCAAATAAATCCCCTAAGAAAGATAAAATGCAGGCCTTTCTGGGTTGCTGCTAGATAGAAAGGAATCTCAGTATCCATTTTTAACTCTTCTCATCGTCAATCATCTCAATGCAGGCAGAGAATAAAGGAATACCCAAACCAGTCAAAAAGCCCCAAACAGGTGTGCATGATAAACTAAAGTTTTTGAAAACAAAATTTACTACTTGAAATTTATGCTCATAACTTAAACTATGATACTTAAAGTACCCTTAGAGATTTGCTTCAAAAACACAAAACAGAAGACAACAAAGCAGCAAGAACTATGCTAATCAAACAAAGAGGATATTTAAGAGTAAATAATTCAAAAGGGATTAAGCAGATGCAGGAAGGTTGGGCATTTCAAATGAACATTATGATGTTTCTGTTGAGCTGGTATCACACAGCTCTGTCTATCATAAAATATAAGAGACATAAAAGAACAAGGAAATAAAGATTTACCTGCATATACTACTTATTACTAATGATGAGCACTAGGATGAAAGAAAAATTGAAATACTCTTGATGACTTTCTAGTTCTGTGTCTATGTACTTTATGGAAAATTAGGAACCAGAAAGTTCTGCCAAAGGGGCAAAGGAGGAAATTATGAGGACGCATCTAATGGAATGCAGGGAAAGCGTTCTTCTAGTAAAACACTTCAATCATTAGGGAACTGCTAGGACAAAGAAATGAAGAAATGAACCAGGATCCTATACTGAGAAAATATACATTGAATTCTTAAATTTTGATGCTGTGGTTCAAATGTGTCTGCTCCTTTATCTGGGTCTTAAAACCAAAATTCAAGCGTGCAAAGTAATTTCTATTGAAAAGAGAAACTAAGCCCCCAGTTTTCCAAACTACAAAGTCTACAGATCTGTGTGGTAACAAAAGGTACTAATAAAATTTAAAAAAACTTCATGCAGGTTCAAGAAGCCAGTCACAAACTCCAGAGTTGGGGGTCTCAACTTCAGTGTTTTATATTTCATAGAATGTGTCTTCATGTCCAAATTCATCAACACTTTGAAGCAAAGATGGTTTTTTTGAAGTCAGGAAATGTTTCAATTTTAATCCACTTTCTCTTTATACACACAGCTTTTATTTTACACTGAAATACTATATTTTCTTGTCACTGGAAATGATGGATAGCCTGGGCTTAAATCAGGAATATCTAGTTGTAGTACTTCTCAGCTAGTCTTATCCAACGACTTGAAAAAGCTGAAATATGATTTCACACATGAAGAGGAAATCTGTTGGAAACCCAAACCTGAATTTTCAGCACAGAATAGCAAAACACCTGTAATAGTCCCCATCTGAAATTGCCAGAATAACATGACTTAATCTGAATGGCATAGGTAAACATTTTTTTTTCTTTTCCCTCAAAACATAGAAAATAGGTAAGATTTAGGCAACCTTGTAGTTTGAGAAAAATAAAAGTGTTACAGTAAATTAGACAGAGAAGTTGCAGAAAGCAACCGGAGTTACAATGATGATTTTTTTTTTTTCTTTTTTTTTTTTTTCTTTTTTGATATAATGCCCAGAGCAACACAGCATAAAGAGCCAGGAGGTGGAATGGCAGTTTTAAGGAGGAGAAGAAAGCAGCTCCTGGTAAGGCAGATTTATCTCAGAGCTCCATTTCTGCCCAAGTGAATGGATGAAGAAGGCAGAGTCTTAGCCCTGAGTTGTCTGAAAACTCCTCTGTAGACACATAAAAGAATGGCCAAAGACACAGAAGTACACCCAGGTATTTGCCACATTCTCATATGAACTGTGGGTTCTAGCACAGGGTTTCTCACGAAAAATAAAGGGACACAGAATATTTGTAGAATGTGGGGGAAAACTTTGCTAGAGCAGGTTTAAGTATTACTAGTTGTGATAAAAGAAAACAGTCAGGGGTTCCTGTTGTGGTTTCACTCCCTCAGGACAAAGAGAAGTTACAATTTTCAAAATGACCTAGAAAAACCTGTACCAAAGGAATAAAGAGAATAACGAAAAGTTTTTCAGATGACATTTCAAATAAAAACTGACTAAATGACAAAACCTGAAACTATAATTACAGAGACTTCATCAAGAGACATGACATAGCGGGATATTTATCTCAAGGAGGACATTCCTTATTGTGACATAATAACAACTTACACAGAAACAATGAAAACTGCAAGAAGGGTCTAAGCTAGGCAGAAGGAACAAGATCTCAGGCTGCTGCTTCCTCCTCCTCCAGACTTTCTGAATGAAAGTATCGAACAGACAGCAACGATATTCTTCTTACTCAGTTTGTTTGCATATGGGCCACCTCAGTCTGAAGCACCAGATTCCACGAGTGCTCTGGAAAACCTGACCAAGCCTTTTGTCCAGAACATGCCCAACAGAAAAAAACACCTGTATTAAAAACGTGTATCTTTATTTGACACATCTGTTAAACTTCAGTTCTCGGTGAGCTTCTGCTGATTATATCCAAACCAACATTGTGTAAGCTTTAGGTTGTCAAAATCAGTTGATTTTTCCCCCACGGCACAAACTAGGATAACACAACAGTGATATATTTGCAATCAGAGCCAACTCTTAGCCAGACTTCAGCCACTTGCTTCACAGCATGTAACACAGTCAAATCATTGCATAACATTTCTGAAATTTTCGTTTCCTAATTATTTAAGTATGCTTGCTTGAATTTCACCAAACAAATTGCCTGTGGGAGACACTTTAGGAAAGCTTAGTCTGAGCAGTTAAGCCTTAGATATGTAAATGCAATTAAAAACAGGAGGAGAGAATGTCTCCATTAGTGGCTTTCCAGAGAAGA
This sequence comes from Orthonyx spaldingii, assembly GCA_013397795.1. Lineage (NCBI taxonomy): Eukaryota > Metazoa > Chordata > Aves > Passeriformes > Orthonychidae > Orthonyx > Orthonyx spaldingii. Next base: position 172,928 of record VZTJ01006391.1, on the reverse strand, counting down.
TTCCAGTAACTGTGAAATTTGTTTGTACTGCAACAGACTGATTTTAAAATCACAGACTCACATGGAATGTGATGCAGAGGGCACACCTGGAGATCAGCTATAGCAGGTTGCTCAGGGTTGTGTCCAGTTGTGTTTTGAATGTCCCCGAGGATGGAGAATTCAAGAGCTCACCCCTTGCCCTGTCCATGGGCACCAGTGAGAAGAGTTTGGCTCTGTCTCCTCTGTTCCCTGCCATCAGGTAGCCATGCCCACGGACACCAAGCCAGGGTAAGAGGCAGCAGACGATTCAAGTTGTATCAAGAGAATTAGATATTACAGAAAAGAAATATCCATGACAGTAGACGACACTGGGATCAGTGTCCAGAGCAGCCGCAGGGTCTCCATTCACAGTGAACCTGGCCTTGGCAACCTGGCATTGACCTGCTTTGAGCAGGGCTTGGGCCAGATGAACCAGAGGTGCTGTCCCTCCTCATTTATTCTGTGATTCTCAATGCATTTTAAGAACAGAAAGTATGAGTTTTGTTAAGGAATCTTCCTAGTGTGATCATTCACAAGACTCTCCAGCAGCCATAATCCCAATGTCCCAGATTTTCACTGCTGGGACCGAGGCCTCTCAGAGGGGTGGGTCCCTGGTGGATTCCCTGCACACCCCATTCACAGTCAGATCAGCTTTTTTCACCAGCTTGATCTCCATGGCAGAGTCTCAGATGTCTGGTTTCAAGGGAGACTCCCTGGGCTTTTATCCCCTCACAGTCCAAGGGCTCCAAAGTCTCGCTGTTCCTCCCGAGCCATGGGCTCCTGCCGTGTCTCTCAGTGTCCCTCACCTGTCTGTGCCACAGGTCCCTGTGCCCTTTGCTGTGCAAAGGGTGGCTGTTCATGGCCTCTGGTCTCAGCTCGCACCTGGAGCTCAACCTGCAGCTCCATCCACAGCTGCATCCCGAGCTCCCTGCACGGAATGTGTTCCTCATCAAGTTTAGAGCACATGTCTGAATACGCCAAGCGGGCAAGAATAAATGAATGACATTTGTTTTCTAACATTTCATTTAAATACCTGAATAGCATATTCTGCTGTTTCTAGATTATCTTGTTATAATTTAGATTGCACTGCTTTGTCAAGATATTCTGCTGTCCAGACTTTCTGCTTTCTAGATTTGGGGATTACCTTAAAGCCACATGAACTAATAGTTTATCTGGTGTGCTCTTCCTAGTTTTTCCTTTTTTTAAATTCTGTTTTTATCTCCCACTTGGTTTTAAACTAATGATGGCAATGCTTTTGATGATATGATGGTACCTTCATTCCCCAGGTGGCAATTTCAGCCATGCAAAGAATCTTAACTAGACTAATTTTTCACAGGATAACAAAATCTCTCATCCTATGTTCTTCATTGTGTGTGACTGGGCTCCTTTTCTAAAGTTGTTTTTCAGGCTCAAAGTAGATAATTGTTCCAGTGAATCAAAACTGTCTGTATTTTGATGTTTTGACAAGCTATTTTAATGTTACTGTCATACATGTCTTCTGTAATTACTAGATCTTTTCAAAACAAGGATATTTATTTACTGATTATTTCACTCCTGTGTGTCATTGCCAATTTCTGTAATTTATTATGTTATGTATGTTTCTGTTATTTATATGGGCTTCAAAATATCTGGGGGCGGGGGAAACTTTTTTGTGTAAACAATATTGTGTGTTTATTCCAACTCATTATCCACAACGATACAATACTTTGTTGCAGAGCTTAAGGCAAATTTCCAAGAATGGCTCATTGACTAAAGTCTGACAGCAGAGAAACCTAATCATCAAATTGGAATATAACATATTAACTCCTGTGTCCCAAAGGAAAAAAATGTTAACACTAATTGTGAAAAGCAGAACTCTGTGTTGTGTACAGACATGAATCAACACAGACCATCACTGTATCTGAATCTTCATCATCATTTTACACACTTGTGGCATTCAGTCTTTTGAGTTCTGGTTAGGAGGAAATGCAGTGAGCTCTGCGATTCCATGAAGAACGGGGAAGCTGTGAAATGGCAACTATGTGAGAAATCCTCCTTCCAGTCCCTCAGCTCTGCAAATGTTACTGTGTTATTTCAGCTACTAACTAGGAAGAACATTTTTAGACCAGCCCACTAGCCTGACTCTGCCTGTGATGCAGAAAGGACAGAATCAGCCCTGTGATTGCTTCTAGTTCTCCAGACTCCCAACAAAGGCAGACCACAGGGCAGCTAGTATGGCTGGTTAATCAAAACAAGGTCAGTAAAAAGGAGTTAGCGACCCACTGCACACCCTTGTGTTTGCCTGAGTAAAGTAAGCCAGCATTAACCCTTTAGTCTTTACCAAGAATTTTTGCCTGGTTTTCTGTAAGCAAACAAGTTACATGTATCTCCACTGCAATGTGAAATCACCTGTATATCTGATTCAGTCAGATTTCAGAGAGGAACAGGAATTTCAGGAGATAGCCATTAAAATAAGCTTAGAGGTTAGAGGTAGTATCAAAGAAAGGCAAGGAAACTTCAGGTCTTATGTATTTCCCTTTGTTTTTAACACAAGTTTCCACATTCCAAAAAAAGAAAAAACCCAATAAAACACCATGGCAGTATCCATAGGGCAATATTCATAATTCATAATGAGCTAAGAATATTGAATACTATTAGTGACCTCTAATACTCAGCACTCATGGTGAGCAGCCGATGTCTAAGAATTTTATCTGTGTTTTGAGGCAATTCTATGTACCACTTGGAAAGATTTTTTTCTGGTGTATCGGATTTTGACTAATGTGAACAAGAAGAAGGTTCAGGTTCAGAATAGAACATGCTCAGCCTTATTGTCCTATTGAAATTCCCCAGAATTTGCATATGAATGGGAAAGAAGATATGACTTGGGTGATAGTTTGTATGGTAAATAATAACATGCATTGTATAATACAACTACCTCTGAGGATCCTGAAGCAATTTAAAAGCATCTTGAGACTCAAATTATTCTATACAAAAAAGAACTAGAAATTAATGTTGACCCAATGACATCCTGCTGTTCTCTCTTAGTTTCTTAATCCCATTTTTCTGCAAAGCATAATTGTATTATTTAGTGTATTTCTGTGTTTTAGTCCTTGAACTTATATAAGGCCCTACTCAGCTTAGTAATAGTAAGTCTGAGCTTAATATAAATTAAAAATTAAGTCATTCTCATGTGATTGAAGACCAGCAGGCTTCTGAGGGATTTGCTAAACTGGGAATTTGTACTAGAAGAAGCTGATCAGAGATGGATGTGGGTGAGCCCCCCGGTAAATATTGAGTGTGGTGGCAGGAAAAGCGGGTAGAATAAATTCAGAAACCATCAAACAGACATTTTGAAGCAAACAGGACAGAAAGTGTTAGGAGCACATATACATCTGCCAGAGATGGAGGGGATGTGGTGGTGACTGCAATTAACACTCTTGGAAAAAGGGATGTTCTGAAAAAAGCCAAGACTAACTTTCTCAGCTCTGTGTGTGTAAGAATCAAACTGGTTGCAGCTGTACTGGAAAAAAACCCCAACAGCAACATAAAAACTAATGCAAATGTAAGCCTGAGCCTGAGAACTGTGTGTTGAAGCACCACTATGAATTTGTAATTTTATTATAAATAGGAGGTAGAATGAGAAAATTAGATTAATCCTTTAAAATATATTGAAGTGCAAGGAACTACATCTCATGCATTCTGAGAGACACTCTTTGGTTACCTCATTTATTCATTCTTGCTAGTTCACGATACCCCCCTTCCTGCCTGGCTATCTGGGGACCTGTTCAGGTTTCACATTGAAGGATCAATTCACACAGCAATGAAACACCACTGCCTCTTGGGGGGACGATGACATCTGTTAAATAGCACCCAGCAACACTACACAACAGTTTATAGCATCAAATGCAGAACAATTATGAATTTAATTAGAATCAGAGTGGGATTTTAATGAGAAAAAATGCAATTATGCATGATGAAAATATAGGCCTAAGCTCCTTTATACTCACCCTGAGTTCCCTTACTACATAAGAATTTCCAAGGATTTTACTACCAGCAAGGGGGAATAACCTGTCCCTAAGCAGTTCAGGACCCAACCTCTCATTTACCAGAAAAGAACTGTGTTCTCTTTGTGCTGCCAGTGTGTTATAGAGACTAACAAGCTTCACACTCAAACACCATCAACTGAGCAGATCTTTCACAATTTTTTCCCTCTAATACTGCAAAAACCTATGTCTCACATGTTTAATTGAATGGAGTACATCTCATCAGCAAAATGGCACATGGCTTTGGATATAAAAGGATAAATGACTTTGGCCTGGAACCTAACTAATACTCTAGAACAACATAGGTCAGCCAGATCTCTGAGTGCCTGTGACACAGGCCTACAGGAGGGGGAGTTTTGATGCCTGTACACAAAATAACTAGCTGGAGGAGAGGGAAATAAATAAATTTTATTTTCTCCTATAGTGCTCTAGGTGATTGCCTGCATAACTGCTTGTGAGTAACTATGAATCACTGTAATATTAAGACAATTTGCTTTTAAAGCTGACAACGGAGAAATTATGGTATTGCCATATTGATAAATATTATTTTTTCTAATTGCAAGCTGGCATTAAAATCTAATTGGAAACAGTTTGAAGCAAGTTATAAGAAGGATTTTTATGTGTGACTGAGAAGGTTTTTTATCAAGCATTGTACAAGCACATAAAAGGGAAAAGGTCTATCTTAATTTAATGGCATAGAAAATCTCTGTCCTACAAGATGTAAAGTCTTGGGTAACCTGAGTTACTTTCCTCCTTCAGAAATGCAACTTCAATGCATAGGATCTGCTTGTTACAATAGAACTCCCAGTATGAGGAGCAGTAGGAGTAAAATATTAAACTTGGATAAACTCTGGAAGTCAATATTAAAAAAAAAAAAAAGTCAGGGCCAAAGCTAAGTAAGAAGGCTAGAAAAATTGCATTGCACTACAGTGGCCATTTTGTCTCTTTCATGTTTTTTTTTGAGGCACAAGCTTAGAATAAGCAATGTTTCCATAAAGAAAAAAGAAAATAAAAATGGCTGTAAGGCTGTGAAGAAGTGTATTGGCATATGCTTCCCAAAAGCTGAAAGGCAACAGCCTAACCATTCCCTCTAGCTTGCAGGAGCAGTTGACAATTACAGAAGAAGAATGATGATTACTACTCTTCCTCCTCCTTGGAAAAAGGATGGACCAGCCAAAGGGCAACAATATTTTAAAATCCTATGCCACACTTTGCCCTCATACCCATGATTTAATCTGTGGTACTCAAACACTCCCATATAGCTCTAAAATATCATTTTATGGGAGTGGAAATGGCTAGATGCACTTTAATGCACACTTGTTCAGAGTTGTCATGGATTCCATGTTACAATTCGTATTTGGAAAAAAATCATAAACTAAAAAATTGAATACAGACAACTGTTTATCACTTTAATATTTGCCTGTCAGTGAGCAAAAGGGAAATTTGCATAATGATATCCACAGCTTTCTCTATGATGTTAAGCTTTTCAGTTTTCTTTCTCAGGCTATAGGAAGATTTGCATGGAATAATATTTGCTTGTTTTTCTTAAATTGATTTTTTTTATTGTCAAGGGGTAAATTCAATATTATCACTCCCTCATAAGGACCTCTTGTGACGGTTCATGTAAAAATGTTAAACAATAAAAAAGACAATAAATAATGTCAACCTTTTCAACTACAGGTTGTTTTGATCCTTGTTGTGATAAGGAAAATATAAACAAATGTAGATTCTCTTTCTACATTTCAACAAACAGTTGAGGAATTATTTCATCATGTTACAGGACTCTGATCACGCTTGACTGAGTCCTCTGGATTTAAGTTAAATTTCTGTCTAGTACCATATAAAAATAAGTACAAGTGCAAGCAATCTGATGATAGGATATATATGTTTTATGAAAGAGGAAATAAAATGTGCAAGGCAGTCTCTTTTACCTGTTAGGGAAAGCTGGACCCTACAGTGGTGTTGCTGCTTTGCTGGTGTACCTGCCAACCTAAATTTTGTTTCCTTCTGATGTTTCCCAAAATAGTATCTCTTACAGCAACTTGATCTAGCTTCCTCTCCCCTACCTAAGAGATAAAAAAATACTCATCCTATCTTACAGAAAAGATAGTAATGCCATGACCCAATGCATCATAAGCAAAAATAGAATATATCCATTTCTGATGTTGAATAATACAGACTTTTCCTAGCTGCTGTAGTTTTTATTATATCCAAAGATACAAGCAAATTCCTACTGAGTTAATAATACTTTTTGTAGATCACTGAATGTGACATGGCAAAAAGAAACCCACAAACCTACACGCTCTTTTTCTGAAAGGGAATAAAACCCAACCACATTCTAAAGAATTTAACACCAAGTAGCCTCCGGGAAAAAGATGAATTAATGTTAGACCAGTCTGGCAGCCTGCAGACATTAATTGTCTGTGTTAACCTATCCACGTGGCTTCAATTTCTGTCCTGTCAATATGTAAGCTGGGATGGATGAAATAAGATCATTCACCTCATTCAAACCACTCCCTACTTTATACGTGTAAGGTTTTTTTTTTTCGTTTGTTTGTTTTTTGAGATTCAGCCACAACTCCCCTAGCCCCACACTGTTCCTTTGAATTTCTGGAAGATACCCTGCATAATTTCCTCTTCCTTCCAAAGAGGGCCAGGAGCAGCACCTGCACGATGCCCTTACCAAAATGTCACCAGCTGAGATTTCCAGGACAATTTTACAAAAGCAGTAAATTCAGCAAACAGTGCTGCCTGGCAAACCTCAGGTGTATACAAGCTTTCAGGCCTTCAAGGTTCATTCATCACTGGTCTCAAAGGATCCTTGCCTGGAGAGAGCACAGGCAGGGCAGTCAGCCTTAAAAACCAAGCGAGAGCAAGAGAGAATTATCCGCAATACTGAAGAAATACTCCTCGGGATATGCTAGGGAAGGAACCAGTAAATAATGACAGTGAGTTAAGGCTGAAGAAAAGGAGGGATAAAATTTCTTTAGAGGAGGAAACAACTGCAGCAATTCCAAACATGCAAAGCACTCCTTTTGGTGATAAGGAAAAAAGTAATAAAAGAAACTGTACGCTGTATGTTGGCAAGCTCCCTAAAGTCACTAGCTTCTGAACATTCAATTACTATGCTTATTCTTAATGCCAGATAGCACTCATCTGAAAAGAAAGACTAAGGAAAACAAAAGGAAAGATTTTTGGCACTAAGACACTCTCCAAATGTGAGAATTGCAGCTAAGAAATGACGCACTTGGATTAAGCTTTTTTATTAAGGCCTCTGCCATTGCTTTTGAATGTGAAGTGAAATCAAAGTCAGATTTGTTATGGGTCAGCAACAAGGAAGGAAAGGAGGTGGGAGTAGGGCTTTATGCCAAGAACATCTTTAAATGCATGATACTCTTTCTAAGAACATGGGTTATTAACAAAAGGGAAAGAAAGGCATGGCTTAAACAACATAACGATTTTAGAGGAAATCCTACAAACACAGATAATTATATACTTGATTTAGTTCTCAAAGCTGCAATTTTAGTAGTTTTATTATCCTAAAGTACAATACATCATCAGATACTTTCCACATTATAGTCATTTAATGTCTCCAAATTATAGTCTACAAGCCAGAACTGGGGATTTGGTCTAAGTAACAGAGTGGTAACTGCAGGAAATGTTGTGATGGATGTCAAGTCTTGCAAGGTTCACTTTGCTGAACTAGAGAGCACCAAGAGAGATGTTGTTACAGTTCTAAAAGTTTAATCTGTCCACCTCCTACTGTTTGGATGTGAACCACCTTTTGAATTTTATGATAATAATAGGATTGACTTTTTTTTTTCCCTTCCTTTCTCACCTCCTCTCTTTTTCTGTAACAAAGCCTGGGTACCAGCTGGATGGCAGGTTATTTTCTTAGAAATGGAGTTGGCCAAAGCTTCAATAAAGACCTGGTGGAATGCTTTAATCAGCTGAGCTTAGGTCTCCAGTTACAGAGGAGGGAATATTTCTAGTTGTTCTTACAGCTCAGTGTCCTTTATTAGGAATTTCTCACTATGTCATGCTAGCCTTAAAGTTAGTATTTGGCTGCAGACTGAATCAAGCCCACATCTCAGTCTCTCTAAATAATGCTCGGCCCATGTGTTATCAACCCTGAATTGTCACCACATCTGTAAGAGGCACAGGGTCACTCGACAGAGAACAGGTTGCCTTTAAAGAGGGCCAAGGACAGAGACAGGAGCTCCTGCACGCTCACCCAGGATGCAACAAGACCTTCAGAGAAAAGGCAATGAACCAACAAGATTTCTCTCACACGAGAGGCATCTCTCACACAGAAATAATAAATGAACACAAATACATAAGAAAAATCTTTTCTCAAATATATACACAGCTTATGATGACAAAAACAACGTAGGAAGGAGAAGTTTTCCCTTGCCAGAAGCAGGAGGCTGCAATCCCTGATCAAAAGATTTCTACAAACCCACAAAGATTTGAATATGTTTCTATTCTTTATCTTTCATAAGATTTGAGCCCAATTTTAAAAGGTTTCTAACTCAAATACAGAAACAGAATTCTTGACATCCACCCCAAAACCCCCACCGAATTGTTGAATCCAGCAAAGTGGCAGTTAAACAAAGATGTTGAATGAGAAACCTGGAAAGGGAAGATGAAGAAAACTGCCCTGGAAATAGAAAGAATCCCAGTTCTTATATACTAAGCAGAGACAAACAGCTTGGGTCCCTTCTGCTCACTGCAGTAGGAATGTCACACCAAGCACTAATGACTGCTCTGCACCACATGAGAATGTCTCTGGGATGTGGCATTTCAAGTGTCAGCTACAGCACTACAGACATTCAGGCTTTGCCCTCAAAATATAAGATTGCTGCTACAAGTACTGTATTTGAAACATTCCCTGTGAAAAAAAAAATGAAAGGCAACCATTTATATCCGTGACTTTTCACCTGTTAATATCCCATCAGATAATTTGCTTTCTCATCACTGGCCTGTGCTGAAGCCACTAGGAGCTTGTAGATGAGATCATGCTGGAGCAGACACACTGTGAAAGGACCACAGTCTGTGGAGGACCCATCCAAGATTGCAGGAAGAATGACAAAGGAAGAGTGGGCAGAGAGAAATCATCTCCCACGTCCTGGACTGCTTGCAGGCTCAGTGGAGGGGCTGAGAGTAATCTCTCTCTAACAAGGCTGTGAAGTAATGAAGTAGATACTAGAAAGGAAGAAGGAAAGGAGTCTGGAGTGAAGTGGAAGCTGTAACAGTGGGAGGATAGGTGTTTCAATTTTTGTCTCCTTTGTTTCCCAATACTGGAATAGGTAATTAAATATTTATGCTAATTGGCAAAAATAAGTAAGTTAAACTCCCCAAGTCAAGTCATTTTTGCCTGCTGCAGTATTTGTCGGTGATTTCCTAGCCTGTATTTTGACCTATGAGTTTTCCTGTTCCCATTCCTCCTATTTTCACCCATATCCCACTGGGAGGCACAGTGACTGACTGGTTGCTTATCTACTAGCTGGGGAAAATCCACGCTGGATATCAGCCACAGACTTGTGCTGTGGCCCAAAATATCAGCTGGCTGGCTCGTCTTTTAGTTGAGTTAAAATGCTTCCATCACTCTTGTAAGAAGGCACCTGAACTGCTCCAGAAACTTGCCCTGACAGGAGGAGAAAGCAGTAACGTATTTAAGAGTAAGGGAAGTTTTCACAAGTAAATCTTTGCTGTATTAATTCAGTACCGTTAATTTCAACAATCCCCTTATACTACTCAAAATCAAAACTCCAGTTAACTTGTTTTATCCTTTCGCTGTCATCGGAAGAGATTGTGTTTGAATAATGTGGCTTTTTCATTCCAGTCAAGCATTTCATTTGGTTTTATCCTGCTGAAAAGCTAAACTCCTGTGTTTGACAACTATCTGGCTGTTTAAATGACTGCTGCAGACTGAGCACTGCAAGACTGCAAAGTGGAATTCAGGCAGAGATAAACAGGAAGACCAGAAGTAAGCAGGGTTCAAACCATAGCCACCTTCAAAAGCTAGTAAAAATGGGAGAAAAAAAATGTGACTGTGAGTTCAAACTTAGCTTGAAAGCCAGTAAATTTGAGAAAGGAGTATGTTGGAAGGAAGGAGCCTTGTGAAAGTGTGACCTGAACAAAGCATCAAAGTAATAATAACTCATTTTAGTTTTGGGAATGGTATCACTGATGGCTCTTTCAGATTCTTTGCCAGAGTCTACAAACTCCCAAAACAGGCAGTCTCCTGGCAAAAAGAAACTTCAATCCTTCCTCTTGTGTTGCTGGGTGGAAACTCTGGGAAAACACACTCATTCATTTTTTAAAAGCAGTACTTTGTTCAATGAAAACAAGAGAAAGGACAACAGCCATTTTGAGAATATCTGCCACGTTCTGATAAATCAAGATATGCAGAAAAATGATTATTTAAATGTTTTCTGGGATATCTGACCTCATTTCAGACAACAAACTTATTCACCAATCACATTGAAATTTTTCTCTTTTGAATTTCCAGTGTTTTGATTTCAGCACATGATCAAACCGTAGAGGCTCTAGAATTAATAACTTCTTACATTCTTCTTCTTTGATGTTCTATCACAAGTTCTGCTCCTCTGACACTAAATAATCTTAGTATGTTCTGTTTGTTCACATAAAATGGAGTCAGCTTCACTGGGTTTGGAGGCATCAGTAATTCAATAAAAATACACGATGCTTCTTCACCAACCCAACCCCAAGAGTGTTCAGAACAAAGGAGGTAAATAATGAAAACTCAGTAGGGGCCTATAGGGTGCTGAAATACCCTTTTTAAAATCAGCTTTTTGTGTTCTAACATCCCAACCAAACCACATCCCACAAACCAAGCCTTTTATTGCCTTTTTTTTTTTCTCTCATTTGAGAAAGCAGAGACATAAATACCTATCCCTCAACACTCAACCTGCTGTGCTCCACATAGCATAAGAAAATGAAAATTTCAAGAATGAAAGAAAAAGGGCAGGGCTTGCTCAGACCAATTACATTGCACTGCTAAAAGAGAATTCCCAGATTTTCAGAGGACTGTATGGAAAGCTGTTTTTAAAACAAGTTCAACACTGTCCAAGTTCATAAGAAGTAAACTAATTTCTTTTGCAGCTTTAGCTCAGTTAAGTGTTTGTCATAACGTATTTGGGTGACATCTGAATTGTTCATCCTTAAAGTGAAAAATCTACAGTCCAACACTAATCTCATGGACTAGGAGGACTAAGAGCTCAATCTGCTTGACACAGCAGGGAAAAAAACCCATCAAAACAGCTTGGATTACAGTCTATCAAATTTTCTAAACTAAGAAACTGCATTTGAACTGTATTACTAATCACATCTACTTTTATTAAACTTGAAATCCTGTAGACACTGGAGGCAGTGGTATGTGAAGTTTTAAAATCTGCTCAGAGATTGTCTGATGGGGGAAGAAACATTCAGAAAACCAAGGAATTTTACCTTAAATTATGCAACAGTAATTTTACTCTAACTGAACTGAAATATCAAACCTTCATTTTAAATAAAAAATTCATGTCACTAGGTTCTGTGTTTTTCATTTTCAAGGATAACATATTATAAAAGTAGATGAACTTAGAATTAAAATCATACTTTGAAAAGTTTTCCCTTTATTTTCTTGAAAAGTGAAAGGAAATTCAACTGAGATTCCACAGATATCTGTCCTGGATGCAGCCTTATGCTCTACTTTCCATTGCGATTGAGAGATTTCTGGGTATCCCTAGGTCACAAGCACTCTGGATAACTGCAGTCAATAAGGTGGAATTCAACAACAGCAGATGCATGAAGTACTGTTCTTAGCAAAGACAAAGTTAAATGCACAAATACAAAAGGACTAAAATGGGAACAGGGACCATTCTTGCAGAAAAAGTCTGGAAAAATGGCAGATCCGTTAGGAACCCTCAATGCAATGTTTGGGGAGTGGGAGGGAAGCAGTTCTTCTATTAGGTCATATTGGCAGGAGTGGTTTGGGGAACATGCTGAGGTGGTGATTCCATCGGTGAGACCTCAGCAAGGGAACTGTCTGAGTTTCTAGCATTCCCTTGGGAAAGCCGGAAAAAGTCAGTCCAGAGAACAGCAATAAGAATGACAAGTTGTTTAGAAAACATGGCGCACAAAAAGGATGAAAGATTGAGGTTGTTTAGTCTAGGAAACAGCACATTTAGAGGAGAAACAAAACAGTTCTGAAAGAACTAAAATTATTTTCCGTACGGACAAGGAGACAGTTAGGAAGCAGTTGGCTTGATCTGCACATAAGTAAGAAAACTCACTCCTTAGCTGCAAAAGACAACGATGTCCAGGAAAGGGTTGTCAAGGAAGGGTTTTGAGAATCCTTGAAGAGTTTAGGACCAAAAGTCAGTGTTGTTATCAAGATACAAGGTATCAGCATTGCCACTGACTGGCCTCCTTGACCACTGAATTGCTGAAGTCCCATTATCTAGCATTGCTTTCCCTTAATTCTCTAATGAATAGCTGAATTTTTTGGACTGGTCTCACTCTTTTTTTTTTTGTTGAGAAGGTGAAAAGCATGATCTGATTACCAGGAATATGTATTCCTGAGTGCTAGCTTCCAAGCCTGCATTGTGTTTGGAGAGGATGGAGATGCTGCTTCAGAATGCAGCCCTGAGCTTTGTTACACAGCACAAAGGCAAAGCTATTCCACTCTGCTGCTTACAGCTGCAAGCAAGACTCAAATTCAGCCCTCTCAACACTAAATAATTGGCTGTGAACTCAGACGAGGAAGTGGCTTGTTCACAAGGGTCTGATTTTGGCAAAACCACCTTCCTGCTTCTCCAGATTTTTTATTAATTTCATTTTTTTTTTCCTAGGGGAAATTCATAAAAATACACTGAATTATGTAAAGGCCTCCTGGAAATGTTTAACTACAAATCATAAANTTCCATGATCACCTTTGTTTTTAAAAAAAAAAAAAAAAAACAAAAAAAAAAAAAAAAAAAAAAAAAAAAAAAAAAGGGGGAAAAAAACACCCTCCAACAAAATATGAAGCATGTGCTGGGATTCAGGTGTGATTTTCTTTCTTTAGAAACGTAAAAATGTTGTTGGCACATGCATGCACAAATCATAGGTAAACTGCTGTTAATAATGAAATGCTCTGCAAAAGTACAATGGTTCCAGTAAATGTCAGAACACATCTGCTCTAATTAAAAATTAACCGTATCATTAAAGTTATATTACTAGTTAATTTCTGAAAATGTTTAATTATTAGAGAGTGATCCTTCCAGATTCCAGGGAAGAATTAAAAATATTGCACTTCTGTGTTTAAATCTTCCTCTGCCAAGCACTTTAAAGTTTTAAGAGGCATATATTTTAAGGTATTTGGGAGATATAAGGGCTTTGGTTATTACACTATAAAGTCGATGAACCTTGTGTCATGGCAGATTTTACCCACTCTTTGCCAGTGTCTTGAAACAGATTCTTTTTTCTCCCACTTTCTATGGGAGCTGAGACTAAGGGAAAGATGCCACTTGTGACAGCAGCAAATCTGGCCCAGAGCCTTTCTCAAGAGGAGCTTTGTCTTTGGCTTCATCCTCCTGCACATTGTGTGTCAGCTCTGGCACCAGTTCAGTGTGACAAACAACTTTTAAGTTAGAAATTATTAACACAGCCAGACTAACCTGAATTTAGCCTTATTACCTGATCTCAGATGCTTTCTGATTTAAGTCACATGAGGTTTCAGTTTGTTGTAACTGCCTGTAGTTTAACTTGAGTGATTCTCAAATCTGCAAGGGCCAAAGCCAGAAGCATTAAAGGCAAGAACTTCTGGGTTTTTCTGTGAGCTTTGCTCTCTGATTCCCCATAAACATTCCTCTAATAGCTCTCCAATCCACAACATGGGGGTTTTACCCAAAAGACTTGCATATCAGCAGATGCAAAATGATCATTGTATAGAATTAGAGCAACCTTAATCCAAGTCAATCAAGCCCTTTTACAGCCAGCCAGGTATGATAATAAAGTTTTACTTGGCTATCTGTACAAATACATTCAAGCAGTTAATTGCCTAATTTAATGCACATAGTAAACAGACATTACTCGCAACTGACAGCACCAGGTGGACTGAACATTCCTCATTCAAACAAGACATACAGCATGAAACTGAAACACAGAAATAAATGTAAGAGCAGAGATAGTGCAGAGGAAAAAATGTATCTTAATTATGGGGTGTCCACATTCTGTAACAGATTGTCCTCCTAATTCACCCCATCTTAATCAACCTGCCAACGTGCTTGGGAAACAAACCAGCAGCTGCACGCCCAGAGCGCTGCTTATCAGGCATACAGGTGTCCTTGTTTGCATGTTGTAGTTATCCCGTGGTTCACTCTGGTGTCAGGGCCTGCACTGGAGGAATATAAAAAAATCCTCATTGCCCAGAAACAAAATCTCCTGGCTGCTGTCAAGAATGACCACAGCCTCGAGTCAGAGGAATAGAGGTTGTTTTAGACAGCATCCAATCCAATTATACAGCTGGAACTGCACTGGCTGGGATGTTGCATTTTGAGGTACAGTGGAAATAGAAAATCAGGTCCTATGGTTGTGTATGGAGGAGAAGAACAGCCCCTTCTGAACATCACCAAAACATGTAGGAAGACCGAGACGTGCATGTTAATGTGGGTGATCAGTAAAATTGCACCCACAAGGAAACCACGGGTAAGATAACAGGGATAATCCTTAGCTAAGCAAAGAGCAGTAACTATTTACTATAAAGGCTGTAGAAACTGATACTACCTGGAAACAGAGATAAACTGTCATGAGCTGAAAGATTTTTAAATACTCAGAACTCAATTTAGTCCAACCCACAGAAATAGCTCAGCAAATGTTAAATTCAAGGGTGGCATTTGGACTACTGCCATAAATCTCATACATCTGTTAGAGAGGGAAAAATGTATTGGTTAACTTGAGATAATCAAGCTAGATTTACATGAGCTCACCTAGAAAACATGATTACCTCAAGATTAGAGACTTAAAGAGGTTATCCTCTGAGATACAGTTGGAAAACAGACTTTCATTTGGTCTTGTTAAAAGAGAATGGCATATTTTGCCAGAGTTCCTACGAAGATGCTTTGGTTTAGGATACATTAGAGGTGGTTTAATGAAATCTACTCTCCTTTATTTGTCCTACTTTGGTTTTGAAAGACACAGTTAGCTTTTTTTACAGCAAATGAAATTATAAGTACTTGAAGAACAAAAAAATCAATTCATTTTCAAAAATAATTACAATAAAATAAAAAGTTCTTCTAAAAAATCAATGACCAAATATTCCTTGAAGTATTACATGCAGCTAAATTAATAGATTTCTAAGGCATAAAATTAAAGCTTCATAATCTGAGAGTCATGCACATGTTTAACAGACATTTCTAATTTAATGGAGATAAATAGTTTAGAAGAAAAAGTGTCTTATATTTTCAAGTTAATAATCAATAAAACTTCTAGCAGAAGTTACTCTGGACTTAGGTCCACCTTTTCTGAACTTATTTGCATGCTCTGCTGGAGGAAGTGAGATGCATGGGCACTTTCTGGACAATCTTGAGTAGGAAACAGGTGACATGGGGAGTGAATTAAAAAGCTTTACTAAAGATCCCCTTGGAGGACATGGAGGTTTGCCACATGGCATAAGCTGAGGGTGTGAAATGGGAATAACAAACAGAATTATGCTGGGAGAACAGCGTCCTTTCATGAAGTAACATGCTTCTAAAACTGCAAAAGAGAAGCAGACATTGATTTCAACAGAAAATTGAAGGGAACATTAAGGAAAAGAAGGCCAGGGCAACAATTTCAAAAGGATTTTTCAACTATTTTGGAGATTAACAGAGAAAAAAATCAAAACAGTTTGATTCATACAAAGCTGATATCCTGGGAAAATGTAATCCTTTGTCTAGAGGAGGACTTCTGCTCTAAAATCAGAGTATTTAAGTTTGCACAGCAGAGCATAGAATGAGGTCAGCTTGGCATGTTCAGTAGCAATCTGTCTCGTAGGCAGACCCTGCAGTTTGGAGAAAGCTATTCTGAACCTACTTTAGTTTACAACTCAACTTTAATCCCCTTGTTTCTAAGACAAGACCCAAACTGTCTCGTTTCACTTCTAATCCAAACCACAGAGCTGCTCAGCCAGTATAAAGAGGGCTAGGAAAAAGGCTAATTTACATTCAGGTTTTCCTGCATACCTGCCAATGTGGTTATGAAACATTCACATGCGCATACACACATGTGCAGATATCCACTGTTTATACACAGGCATATGGGCTCTGTGTCTGTGCAGCTGTGCACACACACACCCACACCTCTCAGGAATACTGTATGTGCTTAACAATGGCTATGCAGTTGGGCTTTTCAATTCCTTGGTTACCCTGAAAGCTATTTTTGCCTGATTCAAAATTTTACTTGGAATGCAAGTTCACTATTAAAAGTGAAGTGTTATTGTAAAAGTGATCATCTGGGAATTTTTCTCCATCTTTTCATGATATTTTTCTTTGTACTATTTGATTAACTTGCAATTTTATTTGACTTGAAATTAAATATTTGCCTGTTGCTGTTGAGCCGATGTAAAAACAGAGGCACATGAGAGAGATTGCCGAGCAAAGGGAATTATTTATTTAAATGCAGCTTTTATATACAAAATGAATGCTGACTGGGATTGGCCACAGCCCTCCGCCCTCTGGGGCTGGTTGGCCAGAGACATTCCCACCTGTTCCAAGGGAGCTCTGAACACCTTATCTTCTGTTTACCATAAACAGATAGATTTTCTCATGAGAAACAGGTTCTGTGCTGTCACATTTGCCTAAACTGGAACATTTTTAAAAATCTTATTTTATAATGAAATTCATCATATATTCTGCACATTTTCTTCACAAGTTCAGTGACTTGCTGGAAATCACTAGTCTAAAAGGGATCCTATATCAGGCCAAAACTAGAACATGCATGATATCTGTCATGGTTCATAGCTAAAGGTTGGGTTCTAAAGGTTAAATATTGCTTGGCATGCCCTTGGCGGGAAGGAAGCAGCAAAAAGAAGAAGCAAAAATGTTCTCTTCTCTTTGTTCAGTTCATACAGTATTGCATTTCCAGACTGGACACTATGGAGAAATAGATTGGTTTTACTGAATATGTGATTTAACTGTAGGCAATATGAAGGAAACAGAGCAAAATACTTTGAGGGTTTTTTTTGTTTGTTTTT